>CAUYON010075796.1:0-30070 GCA_963573935.1 Arctocebus calabarensis
AGACTGGGAGAGAAACGGAGAGAGCTTCTCTCTCCCCACTAGAATTTTCTCCCTCTAACAGATGCCTTAATGTTTTCTGTATTCTTTTCTTTCTTTTCTGTGAATAAATTCTGTCTTACAAAAAAAAAAAAAATAAATAAAAAAAAAAAAAAAAAAAGAACAAAAGCAAAAAAAACCAAAACTAGTATTTGCACAAAAAGTTGAGGACCAAGAGAAGGCTAGGCTCTGGGTAAATGCTTTCTTTGTAAGTGAAGAGTTGAGCAGTTTGCCTCTTGTATATGAAACATGACTGGCTCTCATGATGACCAGAGGAGACATAGAGCAGCCTGATAGAGATGAAGTCCTCCTGCCCGACACCCTTCCCTTTTTCCCTGGACAGGGGATTCAATACATTCTCTTGGATATTAAAACAGCCATTTCCTTGTTTGTTAAAATGTGCAAGAGGAACACAGGGAAACAGTTCATGGAGATAAGACCATGCAAAGCTGTGGGTTTTGTTTTATCTGGTAAAAAGGCTCTGCCTTCTTTCCCTTTGGTATCTAAACAGCCTCTTAACAAATTTGCCACTGAACTAAAAAAAAAAAAAAAAGAAAAAAAGAAAGTACACTTTTTATTCCATTAAGCCACATTAAGCTCCTTAACATTTTTTAGTTTGCACTTAGGTTACTTTAAGAATCAAGAATTAGGCAATAAGTAACAAATTTTTACTTTTCCTCTAACATGGCCAAAGGCATTTTAGAAGTTAGTCCTGGGCATGCATTTGTTAATTTGATTATTGAGAAAAAAGACAGAGTGGCAGGTTTCATTGTTTTGGTTCTTTTGAATGATGGCAAAACCAGTAATGAGGCTTCCAAGCAGAAGCAAAAGAAGTTAACAAAATAAGATTTTCTTTATTATTAAAGTTTATTTTTCAATAGTTAGGTTAGGTTTGTCAGGTAAACAGACACAGAGGCTGATAGGGAAAGAAATGCTGAATAGTCAAAAGAAACAAATGACCTTTAGGTTCAAAAAGGAGACACTTAAGAATATTTGAATTATTAGAGACCTTATATCTCTCATTTTAAAACAATCAACCAAACAGGCTAAACAGAAAGGAATTCCTCAGAAATACTCATGAAATAATATATTTGTTTAAAAATTGCAGGGGCTCAAAAAATCAAGTAAGAAATTGCTTACTTGATTACTGAGAAAAACTCAGTCTGCTTTGTACATTTCTGCCAATAGAACTACTTCAGTTAAAAAAAATAGATCATTCAGGTTAAAAAGTAGTATTTTAGGCTACTGGAAGAAAAGCTGTATAGAATTTTCAAATGTATTAATTACATAGTGACAACATCATTGATAACAACAGCATAAAAAAGCTATGTTGGTATAACTGGTCAGGAGTTGAAAAGCGGTCCGTGTAGTAATAGATTTAACACAACAAACCAGACAAAAAGGTCAATACCACTTTTATCCTTAGTTTACAAATAAGAGAATTGAGGCATAGAGAGTTTAAGTAAATTGCTCAGTTTAGGAAATAACAGACCTAAAATTGAGTGTGGTCTAAAAATGAGTCCCGGATTTTAACAAGAATGTCTGGTGTATAATAACAAACTGTTACAGTATTGCATATATTTTAATGATGGAAACATAGGTCGTTTTCAACTTCTTTGTGCTTGTATGTACTTTTCACAGTGTCTGTTATAGACACAGATAATTCTGCAATTGAAGATAAAGTAGTAATATACTCACGAGCTTCTCTCTTAACTCTGAAGATCACATGTGGCCAGTTAGTTGTTTTTTGTTTTGTTTCTTTTTTTTTTATGAGAACTCTAATAAGGAAATAAGAATTACTTTTAAAAATAAAGGTAATCTTTATTTAAAAATAAAGGCATCTTTTTCCAGGTATTCATTCTTTCTGTATTAATGATTTATGTTTTAAATCAACAGAGTCATGGAATAGCCTTTTTTAGGGAAGTAATTTTGCAAATCATTCTCCTACAAATCGAGTGTTTATGGTCCCACATAACGTAAATGCATAAAAGAGAAACCAATGCATTCTAACAAACTCAGAATGAATTAACTAGGGAGTTTGGGCCAGAGGCCTTTGGTGAATAAACATGGAAAAAGCCAAGAAAATATATTCAATGTCAATACAGCCAAAGATAATTTTATTTATTTATCTATTTATTTTCTTTGAGACAGAGTCTCAAGCCATCCCCCTAAGTAGAGTCCCATGGCATCGGACTCATAGCAACGTCCAACTCTTGGGCTCAAGTGATCCTCTTGCCTTAGTTTTTCTATTTTTATTAGAAATGGGGTCTTACTTTTGCTCAGGCTGGTCTTGAATTCCTGAACCCAAGAAATTCACCCACCTCAGCCTCTTAGAGTTCTAGGATTACAGGTGTGAGCCACTGTACCCGGCTCAAAGATAGTTTTAAAGTAAGAGTTAGTAAGGATTCTCATAAAAGCCAGTGGAGAAAGTGGCTGACAGGTACTGGAGAATGAAACAAAGTTCAAGCACGTGTTGTCTAGAGAGATATACTAGCCATCTAAGATCTGGTTCTTCCATCAGAAGGCTTACAACACTATAGCAATTTTGCCTATAAGAAACACTATTCCCTTAGATACAATGGAGAGTAGAGAATACAAACCATTTTAGGCTATTAAACTAGGAAGTTCCAAATGAATAAGCCTCTCTACTGCAAGTGTTAGAAGTATTAATTTCTAAGGGATCTTGGAAAATGATAGGTAAATTTGTGGCATGTGTTCCTACCAGTAATGCTGTTGTTAAAACATTGAACTCTATAGGGATATGAGTGGAAGCCATCCACAACATAGGGAAGCCTGAGATACAGGTCATGACTCAAGTCCTACAACCAGGCTTTAGTAGTAACATCTCTGTGAGTCCTGACAGCAGCAGGCAATGTTTGGCATCTGGCCTCGGATCCGATCCAGTTGGGGGCAAGTGGCACAACAGTGGCTCCTGTTTCCTTCTCTTACTTTCTTAATCCTTGCTTCAATATCACGTCTTTTACTATAGAGCATTTCTCTATCCCAAACCTTATCTTTGCTTGTTTTAGATCATAGTTCTTCAACTTTGTTTCTGCCTCAGTTGGTAAGACTCGATGACTTTTGATATTACAAAGCAGTAATATACTCTAAACCACTCAAAAAAAAAGAGAGAACATTGTGCCTGATAATGTAAAACATAGTCAGCAATTGCCAGCTATGGAAACTCTTCTTCACTACCCCACATTTATTATCATCAAAGGGAGGAGAAACTAGAAACAGTGATTATGCATAAGATCCTAGAAGAAACCCATCTGTCCCCTTATAAAATGAACATGTTTATTATGAAAGTATATGTATAATATATCTTTAATTTTCAAAAGAAAGGACATATGATTGTCAGAAATTTTAAAATAGGTCATGCCTTTCTTTTTTGAGTTATGAAGGACCAATTTTCACAGATAGTGTATAAGTTACAGAAGAATATTCAAAGAACTTCTAAGCAGACCTATAGCGCTTTAAAAAATAATAGTACTGCCTGAGGCAAGCAGAAAAGAATGATAGTTAATACATCATCAAAGAGATCTGGCAATTGAGAGGATAATGTATTATAGCCCCTTTGTTCACAATGTAATAGCAGGTCAATATATTATCTTTAAATTTTAATATAGTCATAGAATTTGAATTCTCAGGTACCTAGAATGATGCTTTTCTTCAAATATTTATGGAACTGGGGAATAAGACTACTTTGATATTGTAACCAGGATCTGGGTATCTATTTCTTAAAAAAAGAAAAAAAAAGTTCATCCTACAGAGTCAATTTCTGGATAGGGTGTTGGACAGAGGTAGGGCAAAGCTACTATAATAGGTGGTAGTAAAGAGACAGAATAAATGTCTCCTCACCAAAAGAGTTTGAAGTTGAGCAGATGTTCAAAATAGTAGGATCATATTGGTTTACACGTCAAAGTATGTGGTACATACTAAATCCCTAAGTTTATATAAGCTCGCCTAAGGACATGCAGATTGTTGAAATAATAAATGAACATAGGATAAAAAAGTAAACATGATTCAGGAGAGTAAAAGAGGCCACTTTCGTGAGCTTCTGAAAGAGGTTAAGTGTGTGATCGATGGAGTTACCAAACTGAGTTAGTTAAACTGGTGCACAGGCCCAGAGCCTCACAATTTATAGAAGTTAGTATAGAAAGGAACAAGGACAATTAAATCTGATAGCTTGTTTGGGGGAAACAAAGACTAATAAAGAGGACTTTAATGGGCCACCATGGAGATCGTACTCTGTAGGACCTGAGTGATATCTCGGGAAAAGACAGATCAATGCAGCAGAAAGCAGAAAATAATCTAGATTGTGATTCTAGAATACTTTTAAGAAAATGAAAATTCAAACGATGGCGACAAACCTGAAGGACACAAACTTAAGGAAGGGAGGTAATTAATAGACGTGGGAGAAAGTCTGGTTAAAAAAAAAAATCTAAAGCTCTAAGCAAGGCAAATAGAGGTTTTTCTGATTAGGATATTTAAATAGAAATGTGGAGTGAGGAGAACATTGGGGTAGGCAGTGAGCTGAAATGAGTTTGGTTTTGAAAAGCTTATGATTTAGATCACTGTGAGATGTTTGAGTAAATATATATTTATGGCAAAATAAGGGGAAGGTCCTGGCTGATGGTGAGAAACACAGGTGGAAGTGTAGAAGTAAAAAACAGGGATTTGGGCCACACACATGAAAACATCAAAGCAAAGCACAAATGACAGTCTTAAAGACTGCCCACAGTTAGTAAGTAAGACAAGAAGAACAAAAGGAGAATATCTTATTTTAGTCTATATAGACTAAAGAGAAAACTGTGATACAGAATCAAAGTGTTCTCAATTTCTCAGGACTCAAAAGCGTATACTGAATAAATTAAAAAAAGAAAAGAAAAAATTACTTTATACTATTCTATGGGGCTACTACTTTCCTTTATGGGGGAATACTGAGAATTTCTTTTGATTCTTCAGCTAATATTAACCTCACTTTTAAATAAAATGTTGCAGCTGGATTGTCATTTAAGTTGACCAAAAAGATAAGTATGTTTTGATAATGACAAGCTTCTTGGATGCAGAAATTCAGTGTTTGGCAGTTATAGACAAAATTTTATACAACACTATACTCTATGTTCATGACCAATAACAAATTAGAAGATTTACATTGTCATTTAGCTCAATTCTCTGAAGTATGCAGGGGTAAACTCAAACTTAGAAATACTATTACTAATGACAACACCTTCTCCAAAAATTGCAACTTGATGCTGAACAATCAGATTCCTGTGGGGTCTACAATCTGTACTCACAGCTCTTTGCTCGCCTTATGTAGTTTTCAAGCTCCTTCCTTGAAAGAATCTTTGTCTTTTAAACAAAGGGCTGGAGCATAGGTCTGCTTGTACAAGATGCTGACTTGCAGTACATGTCTAGTGCATATCAACCACAAAAGTTTAATGAATCACTTTCGTGCCTGTCCTTGACCTTGCCAAGAAAGCTATGCATGCACAAATCAAGAAACCTGTGAAGCCATATGCTGTGGGTCTACCTTTGACCAGTTTTCTCGATCCAGCTGTCACTTGGAAGCAACATTGCACACACACACATTTTTTTATGTGCATGCAATTGACTGGAATTTTGGCCACAGGGGAACTTTGCTGAGAAACTGTGTATTGAAGTGGTTCAAAATTTCCTAATTTCAAACATGGGATTTGGAAGTTGTCAGTAATCTTAAATACTGTCTCGCAAAAATTATTATCTAATTTTAATCCTTAAAAATTTAAGTAACATGCACGTAATAGAATCAATGATGATACAATATGTGAACAATAAAAGAAAAAGTCTCTGTTTCTCCATTTCTAGGGGTTATCAGTATTATATAATACAAGTTTCTTTTACATCCTTTTAGAAATTTTTTATACTTATAAGTAAATATGGTAATTATAATTTTCATAAATAATATTGTTTATGCCATTCTGCTTTGGTTATACTTAGCAAAGAATCCTGGGATCTTTGCATATCAACATACATGTGGGCTTACCTCCTTGTCTATAAGTACTATATAATATTTAGAATAAAATATTCACTAGAATGACAGTATTTTATATTAGTCCCCTACTAATGGGCATTTTATGATTGTTTTTCTCATTACAAAGAATTTTCTAATGTTTCTTTTTGTGTATCTTTGCACTGTTTGTGATTATATATTTGACTATATATCAACCAAAGCATTACAGTGTACCTTGTAAATCTATATAACTATTTGTCAATTAAATGTAAAATAAAACTTTAGAAAAAAAAAAACCTAGACAGGGAAGTTGTCCACTGTATTTGAAAGGTGACACAACATGGTAACATGGTAGAGGTAAAAGATCATTGACTTTGCGGTCAGACTAATCTAGACTTCTAGCAGAGTTACTTACTTCTCCGTACGTCTTCAAGCAAAATAAACTGAGTCTCAGATTTCCTCTTTGTGAAGAAAAGATTATAATGGCTACACAAGTAAGATTTTGAGGTAACCATCAGTAAAAGATGGCATCCATATTCTACAAATCAAAGCTAAGGAAAGAACTCAGAGAAAAAGAAAAGAGAAAAAAGGACAAATCTAAATGCAGAACTTTGAAGTCAGAAATGGACTAATTATCAATTCCTTTAACCTCCCAAGTGAGCGTTTTCCCAATTGCTTTCACTGAATTTTTCCAGACCTCTTTTATTTCTCTTTGTCTTTGACAATGAGGGTGTCTTCACCCTGTCTCATTGCACACAGTGTAATGATTGAAAAACTATTCTCAAAGTTTTCGTTTACAACTAAAATAATTCCTGGCAAAATATGACTGTTTCATCATCTTGTCGGTGGGCCCTTCCGACTTGGGGGAGTTTTGAAAACACTGAGCCACGATTTGTGGAGTCGCATTTGTGACCATAGTGGAATGAGGGAGCAGTTCACTTGTGGCCACAGATGAAATAGCCTTCTCTGTGCTCGCACTTGGTGAACAAGAGTGCAAACTGGCTCCACGCTCAGAGACATTGACGTGGATGATGGTCTTCTCTGCCCATAGCTACTTTTTTAAAATGAGGCATTTTTCTGAGAGAGGCTATCTTAATTATCATGCCTATGTTCTAACAGAGACTTTGCATATGAGAGAAGATCAGTAATCATTAGCTCCTTTGTGGGGGATTGAGGAAATTAAGCTTCAGAAGGAATCCTCTCAATACACTTTTCTTCCCACTATATCATTCTGAATGTCACTGTATTTTAATAAAAGATAAGAATAATTTTGCCAGTGCATTTTCCTCTTTGGTAACTCAACTCTTTCAGGAAAAATAAAAATTTTGTTCCAAATATTTTTAATGATACTCCCATTGAATATAATACAAACTTTTCTGCACAAAATATCAAACTTCGTTATTTATTCCAACATTTGTGAATAGTCTTACCTTTGTTATCAATGAGGTCTGAGACCATCTGTAACATAATCTGATTTTTTAAAATATGACATGTACTTCATATTACCACACTTTCCCAATCATCTTTTCTTCAAGTCAGAGGTCTTATCTTCAATTACCCACCTACATAAATTGTGTGCTACACTATAAGTGAATAAGAAGGGGTCTTGTCTCAGAAGTACTTCCTGGGGTTGGTTTCTTCAGACACAATGAATTATTCCTCTTCAATAAAGAAAAATAAATACGTGTATATACATATAACAACTCCAGTATTCCTCCTGACTAACTATAAATGATTCATGTGAAAAACTTTTAACTGGATCAAACATCCATTTAGGCCTAATCACGGTCCCTCCAACTTGTGTGTCATTCCTCACTAAATAGTGGCCAATATGCTAAGGGCAGGCTGGGTACCACCTTCTCCATAAAACCCCTTCTGAATCCTTTAGAAAGATATGTATCACTTTCTTTTGAACCCTAATATCATTTTATAGTAATTACTTCTTTCCTACATTATAGTGGCTTAAGTATATTTTGACTCCTCCAAAAGATTTGAACCTCCCTGTAGCCATGAACCATATCTGTTTCGTTTACCAAACAGACATATCCTTAGAGATAAATGCATTAAAAAAATGCCCCCCAAACATCTATTGTATATGTGGAGAAACATCTAATCTTCTGGTTAATACCATCTATGTTTGTATCTAATACATTATTAATCTACCACAGTTACTTTTAGGAAGAATTTAATAACTATTATTTAGAATCATATAAAATTGCTATTTGTCAAGTCCTGAACACTTGAGTATCAGGAGTTTCATTTGGTTCAACCTAAAAGTTACAGAGTATATGGAATAATGGTAGCTACATAAAAGAATGAAAACTTGTGCTATAGTTGGGTTTTAGCCTTCATATGAAAGGTATAAATTAGCTTCATATTAGGGCTGAGTACATTGGATACTTTTTCTTCCATTCTTGAGATACTTTTCTAAGAAGAATATGTTCCAGCTCCATCCATGTAGACACAAAAGAGGTAAAGTCTCCATCTTTACTATGCAGCCTTAATTCATCTTTTTTTGTGGCTGATTAGAGCTCTGTGGTGTACCTATATCACATTTTATTAATCCACTCATAAATTGATGGGTACTTGGGCTGATTCCACATCTTTGCAATTGTGAACTGTGCCACAAAAAATATATGAGTCCATGTATCTTTTTGATAAAATGACCTCTTTTCCTTTGTGTGAACACCATGTACTCTCTATAATAGGAACCAACCAATGAGCACACAAGTGCACAGAGGGAAGGAATTAAAACTCAGGGGAAATCAAGGAGGGGAAAGGAATAAACCAACCTAACTGGTACAATGAACAGTATTTGGGTGATGGACACACGTATAGCCAGGACCCAATCATAACAAAAATGATCCATGAGACCTAAAACATGTACAAAGGATCAAAAGAAACAAAGAAAGAAGCCAAGCAAGGGTGTGACTTCAGGCAAAACGCCTGATGAGGAAAAATGTGTCCAATCCCAATGGGAAGCATTGTAGTGGAAGTTTTCCCTCAAAATCATCCCAATTTGAGTCAAGGGAGCTAGGATTTCATAATCCAGAGCTGGCAGGCATGGACTAAGGGCCACCAGGGTGGGGGCTATAAACTTCCAGGCCCTGCTAGTGGGCAATGCTATTCTGGCAGCACTCAGCTCCTCACTCCATAGCAGTCTGACCTCGGGTATTTGGAATCACATTTCTATTTTTTTTTAATTAAATCATAAACACATAGATCATGTATACATTAATGCATTTATGGGGTACTAAGTGTTGATTTCACATAGAATTAGGAATGCTTACATCACACTGGTTAATATATACCTCATCTCATTTACTTAATTATTGTGTTAAGACATTTATACTCTATACTAATAGATCTAACCTGTACCCTTGAATTATGCACCATAGGTGTAATCCCACTATTCACCCTCCCTCCATCTGATCTCTCCCCCCTCCCATCCCCCCTCCTCCCTCTTTCATCTTGGACCATAGTTGTGATCTATTCTTCATATGAAAGTGTGAGTGGTTATAAATTGGTTTCATCATAGTACTGAGTACATTGGATATATTTTCTTCCATTCTTGAGATACTTTACTAAGTAGGATATGTTCCAGCCCATCCATGTAAACTAAAAGAGGCAAAAGTCTCCATCTTTTTTTAAGGCTGCATAATGTTCCATGGTATACATGTACGACAATTTAGTAATCCATTCATGGGTCAATAGGCACTTGGGCTTCTTCCATGACTTGGCTATTATGAATTGAGTTGCAATGAACAATCTGGTGCAAATATCTTTGTTATAAAGTGATTTTTGGTCTTTTGGAAATACACCTAGTAGAGGAATTGCAGGATCAAATGTCAGGTCTACTTTTAGATCCCTGAGTAGGCTCCATACTTCTTTCCAAAAGGGACGTATTAGCTTGCACTTCCACCAGCAGTGCAGAAGTGTTCCCTTTATTTTTTTTTTATTTGTTAAATCATAGCTGTGTACATTAGTGCAGTTTTGGGGTACAATGTGCTGGCTTCATATACAATCCGAAACATTTTCATCAAAATGTTTAACATAGCCTTCATGTGAGCCACTCTTACTGAAGTTAGATGATATCTCAAAGTGGTTTTGATTTACATTTCTCTAATGATTAAAGATGGATGAGCATTTTTTTCATGTGTCTGTAGGTCATGCACCTATCGTCTTCAGAGAAGCTTCTGGGCAAGTTCCTTGCCCACAACGAAATGGGATTACTTATTCTTTTCTTATTAATAAGTTTAAGTTCTCTGTGGATTCTGGCTATCAAACCTTTGTCAGAAGCATAACCTGCAAATATCCTCTCCTATTCTGAGGGCTGTCTGCTTGCTTTAATTACTGTGTTTTTAGCTGTGCAGAAGCTTTTTAGTTTGATCAGATCCCAGTAATGTATTTTTGGTGTTGCTTCAATTGCCGAGGGGTTCCTCCTCATAAAGTATTCTTCCATGCCAATTTCTTCAAGTGTTTCTCCTGCACACTCTCCAAGAATCTTTATAGTTTCATGTTTTAAGTTTAAATCTTTTATCCAGTGAGAGTCAATTTTTGTTAATGGTGAAAGGTGTGGGTCCATTTTCATTCTTCTACAAGTCACCTGACAATTCTCCCAGCACTATTTGTTAAATAGGGAATCTTTCCCCCAATTAATTTTTTTATAGGTTTATCAAAAATCAAATGATAATAAGTGTCTGGCTTCATCTCTTGGTTTGCAATTCTGTTCCATACATCTCCCTCTCTATTCTTATGCCAATACCATGCTGTTTTGATCACTATAGATTTATAGTATAGTTTGAAGTCTGGTAGCATGATTCCTCCTGCTTTGTTTTTATTTCTGAGTAATGTCTTGGCTATTCAAGGTTTTTTTCTAGTTCCATATAAAATAAAGTACTATTTTTTCCAGATCATTAAAGTATGACAGTGGTGCTTTGATAGGGATTGCATTAAATTTGTAAATTGCTTTGGGTAATGTGGACATTTTAGCAATGTTGATTCTTCCTAGCCATGAGCAAGGTATGTTTTTCCATTTGTTAACATCTTCAGCTTTTCTTTTTTCAGAATATCATAATTCTCTTTATAGAGATCTTTCATGTCTGTTGTTAGGTAAATTCCTAAATATTTCATCTTCTTCGGCACAACTGTAAAGGGAATAGAGTCCTTAACTGTTTTTTCAGGTTGACTTTTATTGGTATATATAAAAGCTACTAATTGGTAAAGATTGATTTTGTATCCTGAGACACTACTATATTACTTGATCACTTCTAAGAGTTTTGTGGTTGAGTCCCTGGGGTTTTCCAGACATAAAATCATATCATCTGCAAAGAGTGAAAATTTGATCTCCTCTGACCCTATTTGTATACCCTTGATTGCCTTCTCTTGCCTGATTGTGATGGCTAAGACTTCCATTACAATGTCCACTACAATGTTAATGACCAGTGGAGACAATGGGCAATGTTGCCTGGTTCCTGATCTGAGTGGAAATGTTTTCAATTTTACTCCATTCAATATGATATTGGCTGTAGGTTTGCTGTACATGGCAACTATCAGTTTAAGAAAAGTCCCTTCTATACCTTGTTTTTCTGATTGATGATATTATGGACTTTGATTTTCTATTTTTAGTTAGGTTGGCCAAAGGTTTATCAGCTTTGTTGAATTTTTCAAAAAACCAACTTTTTGATTCATACATCTTTTGAATAATTCTTTTGTTTTCGATTTCATTTAATTCTGCCCTAATTTTAGTTATTTCTTTTCTTCTGCTGGGTTTGGGGTTGGAATGTTCTTCCTTTTCCAGTTACTTAAGATGTCCCATTAAGTTATTGTCTCTCTTTCCATTCTCTTGAGGAAGGCTTGCAACACTATAAATTTCCCTCTTAGGACTGCCCTTGCAGTATACCACAGGTTATGATAATTCATGTCTTCATTATTGTTTTGTTCCAAAACTTTGGTAATTTCCTTCTTAATATCATCCATGACCCAGCTATCATTCAGTATAATGTTATTAGTTTCTATGTCTTTGTATGAGTATGCAGATATCTGTTATTGGTGAGTTCAACTTTTATTGCATGATGATCTGAGAAAATACAAGGAATAATTTCTATACCTTTAAATTTACTGAGGTTAGACTTGTGACTTAAGATATGATCAATTTTGGAGGATGTTCCATGGGCTGGGAGAAGAATGTGTATTCAGTTTTGTTAGGATGAAATATCCTGTAGATGTCTGTTAAATACAATCACTGTATGGTGAAGTTTAAGTCCAAAATTTCTTTGCTTAGTTTCTTATTGGAGGCTCTACCAGCACTGCCAAAAGGGTGTTAAAATCTCCAACTATTATGGTGCCGGAAGATATTAAATAGCTCATGTCTGTTAGGGTCTCCCTTATAAATTGAGGAGCATTCTGGTTGGGAGCATAAATGTTAATATTTGACATCTCATAATGTTGAGTGTTTCCCTGAACAAATATGAAGTGACCATCCTTGTCTTTTCTTACCTTTGTTGGTTTAAATGCTAGTGTATCTGCAAATAAAATTGCCACCCCTGCTTTTTTCTGATTTCTGTTTTCCTGGATTAGAGATACCCATCCCTTCACCCTGAGTCCATATTTATCCTTTAAGGTAAGATGAGATTCTTGTATGCAGCAGATATCTGGCCTGAGTTTTTGTATCCAGTCAGCCAACCTGTGCTTCTTAGGAGGACAGTTTAAGCCATTCACATTAATTGAGATTATTGATAAGCTTGGTAGTATTTTTTTTTTTTACATATACATGTGTTTATTAGGTTTCCGCTTTTTGCCTTCACAGAATTAAAAAGGCTTAATATTTAATAATAATAACTATGTTTAAGATAAGGACTAGAAACAAAAACCTCAAAAAGAATGAAAGAAGATAAATACATTCAGAAAAGAAATCAAATGATTACTGCATCAAAATATTAAGCAATATTAATAATAATAATAATGCAAAGAAAGTAACATTCACATTGTCAAATAAGAGTATGTCTACTATAGAATGCTTTAACTCTGAGGCTCAGTAGGGAGTCATCAGTTAACTTATTTTTTTTCCAAAGTCTAAAAAAATAGACAACTAATATTTATAAATAAAAGTAAAAGATAATTTCAAAAAACAGATCATGCCAAATCTTAAAGACAATAGAAAAAGAAGAAATAACCTGGTAGTATATTGGGTATCAAGTTTTTTGAAAGTCCAGTGGACATTTTGAATCTTTGAACCACTGTGGAAATTGGGTTTTGGTCAAGAATTTCAGAGTGAGTTTACTTTGGTGGTAGAGCATTGTGCTGGTCATTATGGAGGATGGATTTGAGGATATCCTGAGGAGCTGGTTTGGTTATGACAAATTTCTTCAATGTGTGTATGTCATTCAAGTATTTAACTTCTCTGTCATAAATGAAGCTCAACTTAGCTGGATACAGGATCCTGGGCTGAAAGTTGTTTTGTTTTAGGAGATTGAAGGTCAATGACCATCCTCTTCTGGCTTGAAAAGTTTCAGCAGAGAAATCTCTAATCATTCTAATATTCTTCCCCTTATAGGTTATGATTTTCTTACATCTGGCTGCTTATAGGATTTTTGCCTTCATAGAAACTTAGGTGAAGTTAATTACAATGTGTCTAGAAGATGCTTTATTTGGGTTGAAGTGCTGGGGTTCTGAAACTATCTGCTATCTGAATTTCAGTATCTCTTGCCATGCTTGGGAAGTTCTTCTGCATTATCTCTTAGAGTAGAGTTTCTGTGCCTTTGGGACCATCCTTTTCTCCTTCAGGAATTCCTACGAGGTGAATGTTTGCTCTTTTGGAGTGGTCCCACAGTTCTCACAGGGAATGATCAATTTTTGCTCTCTTCTTCCTCTTTGAGCATTTGGGAGCATTCAAAAGCTCTGTCTTCAATGTCAGAGATCCTTTCTTCTGCCTGCTCCATTCTGTTACTGAGGGATTCTATTGTACTTCTCAGATCTTAGAGGGCTGCAAGTTCTTGCATCAATGTGTCAAAATCTTTGGTAATTTTGTCTTTGAATTCTTTGAATTTTTGAGAGAACTTTTGAATTGCTCCTTGAATTTCTAATTCCACATTTACCTCCATTCTAATAATCTTATTTGCAATCCAAATTCTGAATTCGACTTCTGACATCTCACCCATTTGTTTATGAATGGGATCTTCTCTTGTGTCTCCTTTGTCATTCCTTGGGGGAGTTGATCTACTCTGATTATTTATGTTGTCAGAGTTTTTCTGCTGATTCCACCCCATGATTATTTTTTGCCGTTTGGCTAGAAAAGCTGGCAAGGTGAAATTAAATTGAGAGCTCCTGGAGTGATAATTAACCAGCCCTTAACCAAAGAACTAGGACTGGCAATTGCAGCTTTTTCCCTAGAGCTTTACAAAGGTCCCATTCAGAACTACTGCCTGAAACTCTGGGAACCTGCTTGGTGTGTTGGGGCTAGATGGTGCTGACCGGTATTCAGCTAGTCTCTGTCCAATCCTAGTGAATCAGTGGCTTTGGGCTGAAATCTCAATGTGCAGATATATAAGCAACCAAGACACTCCCCCGGCCCCATAGGTGTCAACTGGAAGGGGAGAATCCCACACTCCCACAACAACACAACCAGGGTACAACCTTGGTGGGTCTCCAGGTGATCAACCCAGGTCAAGAGTTCCAAACCAATTGTCCCAGTTGACACAAATGCTGGTGGGAGACTTTAAAAGGTATTCAGCTTCTCTGCCGCAGGAGTCCACTGGCAGCTCAATTTGTACCTCAGTGGGTGGGACTGTGGAGCTGCCACCACTGTCAAGGGTGACACTGCCAATGTTGGGGGTGGTGCCGCCAGTCTGGGGTACTGCTTTGTACCCCAGCTCACAGGAGCTGGCCAGGAGCTAGAGGGGGTTGCCACCCACAACAAGGGTCACAGGAGCCAGGTGGGGAACCAGAGGGTGGAGCTGCTGACCACCAGTCTCATGCTATAGGAGCCAGGTGGGAAGCTAGAGGGTGGAGTCCAGCCTTGGGCAGGCCTCAAGGGTTGTAGGAGCTGGGCAGGAGTCACCAGCTGCTAGCTGCAGGTCTCAGGAGCCTGGTGGGGAGCTGAAGGGCAAAGTCACCAGCCCTGAGCCACTGGTTGCAGGAGCCAGATGTGGAGCTAGAGAGCATAGTCCTCAGCCATGGGTCACACTAATCACAGGAGCCAGGTGTGAGTCATGGGCTGCAGGCCATGGATCTCATGATCCAGAGGGTGAGGTCACTGAACATGGGCCCCATGGGTCACAGGAGCCAGGCGGACGTTGCTGGCCATGTGCAGCACATCGCAGGAGCTGTGCAGGAGTTGCCACAGCAGCCACTAGTCATAGGATCCCAGAGGGGAGCCGAGCCACCCACCATGGACTGCCAAGCTGGAGAGCCGGTGGGCCACACTCCCTGATGGCAGGTAGCACTGCACCAATGTTCTTTCCAACACGGGGCAAGTCTCTCTCCCCTGTGACTCCCTACCTCTATTTATGTTATAGTTTCAGTGCAACTGTCCCACAGCTCATGAGGTGCCCCTGCCCTAGCAAAAATCTGCCAAACACTCCAGATTTTGTAGGGGGTAATCTTCCAGATGGCCAGGAGAGGGGAGAGGGGTGGATTGGGAGTTCGGGAAGGTAGGGAGAATATTAGCTCAACTTTTGGCCCAGGCAAGAGACTGCCTGGGCTTGCAGTGGTATCTCTCCACGGAGGGAGACCCAGCCCTCAGTCATTCTCTCCCCTTTGGTGAAACAAAAGGTCCTCTGTTCTAGCCTCAATCCGCTCTCCTGGGAGGAGGGGGGATGGATTCCCAAAGGAATGGGAATGGGAATTGGGGGATGGGTTTTGCACCTGAAATTTGTTTCCTTAGAGTCCCAGCTTGTCACAGCAGGGCTGAACTGAACCTATTGATCCTCTCTCTCAGCTCAGCTCCTGATCTTCCACTTTATTGGTTATTCTGGGCATTATTTCTCCCTCTGGACAGGAGCCTCTGCTGACAGCTGTCTTCAGTTGGCCATCTTCCATCCCTCCCCTCTGGAATCATATTTATAAGCATGAATTTGTGAGTAACTTTCTCATATGTAAAATGCATGTTAAATGAGATAATGCATATAAGAAAAACTAGAAAATCGCTGTTATTTATGTTCTGGCTTTTAAAGTAATCTGAAGGTTATAAGGGATATCTAGGAAGTAAGAATATAAACTGAACAGCACCTCTGGTATATCATCCAGCTCTGTGCATGAAAAATTAAAAATACAAGTGGAGAATGTAGGGAGAAAAAACAGATAGTAGATTCAAGAAAACAAAACAAGCATCATTACATCAATATGATGGCATGATGATCACTTTTACAGAGATATCTGTAAAATTTCTATTGAGGACACTTAGGATCTGGGAATACTGTTTAAAAAAAAAATGAAGTTCATCTTCCTGGACTAGGCTATGGGAGGTCTAACTATTCTCACTTCTTTGAGAACAAGAGAGGTGGGTTCAACCATAGTCATAGGAAATGGGGGGCAATCTCTAAAATATTTATGTCCACATTCAGAGAAACTATGAACACTTATTGGTATGGTCTGGGATTTGTCTGTATGCATTGTCAAAAGTAACATTTTTTAGAAAAACAGCTGGAGGATCTTCAGTCCCAGAGGTGAGCAGAGCTGGTCTTTTGGCTAATTTAAAAGAATTCTGCAGTCTGAACTGGGGCTTCACAGAGAAGAGATGAAGTTTTATTTGCCTTTTGTGCATCAGTGGCTGGTGAGATTGTTTAATAAGCTCAGGTAAATCTTTGAGTAAATGCTAGAATTTGGATCCAGGATAGGTCAGGAGAAACCATTAAATCCCAAACTGCTAGAGCAGCACACACTGAAAGGCCACGGTCTTATTCACTGGTGACAGAGCCACCACCTGCTCTTCACATATGTGCATATTTGACGGCAGCGTTTCTGTGCCCCCCCCCAATCAGTTCTTCATGGAGGACAGAGCGACTGGATAAGATGCAAATGTCTTTATCTCCATCACTTTACTCTTAGTGTAATAGGAGTGTTGTGAAGATCAAATAATCTGTGTGAGGTGTTTGACACCATGTCCAGCATGCAGTGAAAGTTCAATAAATGGTATTTTTAATTATTTCTATTCATGGCTGTTTAAACATAGAGATTAGAGAAGTTCACAAAAAAAGAAATTCTCAGAGGCCTGAAAGTTGATAAATTGCAACTCTAGTACTCAAACTTGTAGTAGCTATTCTTTTGACTCCAAAACCCATGCTCTTACCCATCTCTTGGACTAAGTGGTGTCAAGTGAGTTCACGAGACAGGGTTCTGGTAATTGCAAAACAACCAAAAGCTTCTGTACAGCTAAGGAGACTACAACTAAAGCAAATAGACAACGTACACATTGGGAAAGGATATGTGCATATTTTGAATCAGACAAATGCTTAATAACTAGGATTTATAGAGAACTTAAATTAATCCACATGGAAAAAGCCATTAATCCTATATATCAATGGGGAAGAGAGATGAACAGAACCTTCTCTCAAGAAGATAGACGAATGGCTAGAAAACATATGGAAAAATGCTCAACATCCTTGATTATCAGAGAAATGCAAATCAAAACCACCCTGAGATACCATCTAACCCCAGTGAGAATGGCCCACATCACAAAATCTCAAAACTGCACATGCTGACATGGATGTGGAGAGAAAGGAACATTTATACAATGTTGGTGGGACTATAAACTAATACACCTTTTTGGAAGGAAGTATGGAGAAACCTCAAGGAACTCAACCTAGACCTCCTGTTTGATCCTGCAATCCCATTATTGGGCATCTATCAAGAAGGGGAAAAAAACCTTTTATCATAAGGTTTTATGATACATAGGCTTTTATCTAGACACTTGTACTAGACTGTTTATCGCAGCTCAATTTATAATCGCTAAAATGTGGAAACAGCCTAATAAGCTGTGGTACATGCATACCATGGAATACTATTCAGCCATTAAAGAAATGGAGATGTCACAGCATTTGAATTAACCTGGATGGAACACATTATTCTTAGTAAAACATCACAAGAAAGTAGAAGCATGAATCCTATGTATTTAATCTTGATTTGAGGGCAAGTAATAATTAATGACATGGTTGGGGGTTGGGAAAGGGGAGAGCAGAGAAGGAAAGAAGGAGGGAAGCGGGTGGGGGAAAGAAAGAGCAGAGAGAGGGAAGGAGGGAGGGGGTGGGGTCTCAGTGTGTGACACATCTCGTACCCTTAATGAATCCCCAACGATTAAAAAAAAATACCACAAAAGCAACAACAACAACAAAGAGTCATGGTTCTCCAGAGAAACAGAACCCATAGCAGATAAATGATTGATATAGATGGAAAAAATAGAGAATGAGGTAGAGGAACAGAGAGGAGCGACAGAGATTTACATATAGGTGATACAAATATAGATCTGGGTAGATTTATTTTAAGGAACTGGCTCACAAGTTGTGGGGGCTGGTAAATACAAAATCTGTAGAGCAGGATGGAAGCTTGAAAATTCTAGAAAAAGTTGATCGTGCATCTCAGAAGCCAAAGGCAGCTAGGACATAAAATTCCTTTCTTTCTGAGGGACTTCAATTTTTAATCTTAGGATATTCACCTGATTGATTGAGGGACACCCACATCGTGAAGATGTTGAAAGTCTACTGATTTACATGTTAATCACATCTTAAAAATACTTTCTCAGCAGCATCTACATTACCACCTGACCAAATAGCCAAGCACCAGAGCCTTGCCAACTCGACCCCAAAATTAACTATCACAGGGACAACAAATGCAAAAGTGATGTAAAAAGGTGCCAAATCCTAGGCAAAAAGAAAATGTATTATTGGTATTAAACAACATGGCAGCAAACCATGCCTTGATTTTCAAACCCTTCTATGTTTTCATCCACATTTGATAGATGAGCTGAGGGAGATGCTTATGCAGGTGCACTTAGGCTATTAACAAGAAAGACTGCAGCAAACAGAAGGATAGTAAGAGAGAAGTCCCTGCAACTTTTAAGGCGAAAGACAATTTCTGTCCCTGAATAATGTTTGTGCATGTGCAGGACTATCCTACATGTCTTTAATTGTCATTCACCCCTGCAGGTGAATAGCTCCTTCAGTCACACACCCTAAAAAAAATGAGTGCCCAAATTTCTGTCATGATTCACCATCATTATGTTCATTTTTAATGTGTGATATTAAGGTTAAATTTGTGAATGTTCCTCCTCCACAATCTTTTGAAACTTCTTTTATACTTGATCTGTGACAGAACAAAGGTACTAATTGAATTAGGCAGCACCGTGCAATTAGAAATGCCTGAGTCTCCAATTCCTGCATTATTTTCTGGGAATGTGAAATTTCTAAAGATTCACTCAAACCAAGAAGCAAAATAATGTTTGTACAGAAATTCCCAAATGTACCCTAATGAACTATGGAAGAAACTCTTATTATTTGTCTGAAATGATAGAAGGTGCTTTAGGCTGGTTTATTGGAGCATACAGCTGACTTGCTCATTCTAATACTCTAAAAGTAGATGGAAATTTTCTTTGTTAATGATTGCAAAAGGTACCATTTTTGAAAAGTCACTGCTGAGTTTAGGGCATTGGTGGAGTAGAAATAGCATGGAGCTTTCAGAGCCACATCAAGACATGATGTTGCCTCAGGTAGCCTAATAATTTGGAAACCCTTCAAGGCAATACTCCTAAAATAGCTTTAAGTATGTGTTTGGAAAAGATCCTGAGCTCTGCATGAGGAAAGGAGGTCATGCGAGCATCCCCAACTAATTTAGTTCTGACCTTCTAACTTGCATCCCCATTCAGAAGAAAACTAAAAGGCCTGACCTGAGCAACACTCCCTTTTTTAAAAGGCAACTTAGTTAAATATAACTAACCTGTTAGCTCAGTTTTCCCATTAGACAGCTGCCTAAGTGGACTGACAAAATTTCTTTCCAATCACATCTATTAATTTCCTAGATAAGAACTCTGCTAGGTTCTATATTATCCATCCAATTCCCTTCCCTGAGCTGTTTTAGCAGCCTGTACTAGTTGGGGTTAGATGAGAGAAGCAGACCCATTGGGAGATTTATATAATAGGGGATTTATTATATGTATTTGATCTTAGGCAATTGTGGGATAGAGAATCTATTGAGCTATAGCATCTGAAGGTGGCAAAATCAGCCCAGCCAAGTCTGGCAGTTGGAAATGGGAAAAGCCAGCTCAACAGGAACCCAGCAGGGATGGAATGGATCCCATGGGAGTGGATGAGAATCTACATCAGACTGTCTGTCTGGAGATAGCACATGATCCCCAGGTGAGCCAGCAAAGCCCACATGCAGGAGCTGTAAGAGCACATCACATGTGGCATTTGGCCTTCTGGACGTTTGAGGAATACTGCTGCTACTGCACTTCTGCCTCTCTAAGCTCGTACAAAACGTCTCTGTGGCTCCCTTCAGCCTGGAGCTATGCATGGAAGGGAGTTATGGGGACTCCCGATTAGCCCAATCAACACAACATAAATAAATCCACCATATTTCCCTGTAAAGTGGTACTCCAGGAAAAGTTTTGGTTAGCACGTTCCCAAATCCAGCAATCAGTTACACAGTAGTTTTGGGACATCAGGATGTAAGGGAGAGACAAAAGAGAATATTAACACTTATTCTTAGAGTAAGCTCACCCTGCATTTTATAAATGAATTAAAATGAGGTCCCAGAAGGAATAGGAACTTTCTCCAGGTCTCACGATTGCCCAGATGAAAGAAAGCAGCTGACCTGTCTGCTAACACATTATCTCCAAATCCAGAAAGACATGGGAAGAAGTAGAAATTCCCGCTAAGCCTACCCCTGGTCAGAGGCTGCATGTGTGAACACATATTAAACTGTGGCCGTGGCATTCCCTGTTCTTAAACATATAGATATTGCATAACCTATGTTTACAATTTTTATTTTGGTCTTCACATTTTCTTTCAGCATTATAAACATGTTCATGATAATAGGCTATTAGAAAATTCATCTAACAATAAGCTACAAAAATTAAAATTTTTCTTTAGATTCTCGATTATTTTACATTGTGATCCCCTCATGTAAAAAACTTAACTAAATACAATCAAGATATAGGTTATATTAAAGTTGATATTTTTAACCTTAGACATAAAAAGTGGCATATTGCATTGGATTCATAGAGCCCCAACTTCAGATATGAGCTCTGCTACTTTGTAGTAATGGAGCCTGCAGCAATTTCTCCAAATTTTTAAAGATTATTTCCTTTTTCTTTAAAATAGAAATTATACTGCTTTTAGGATTAAATAAGGTAATTTATATGCAATATTTACTACAGTGTTACAGAAATAAAAAGAGCAAAAACATGGAAGGTATTAATAATTATCATGATTGTTGTTATTATAATTGGCACCACTAGTAATGGTGTTATAATGGTTACTATTAGGAATTAATTATTATTAATGAGCATTATTGATACTAATTAATCACTATGAGCATATTGGACCTAAAGCATTCAACGTACTACAGAAGGATTTTTATGAGTTTTCTTATTGAAAAGAAAACTTGATGGGATTTCTTTAAGAGGTCATATTAATAAAACTAGGGTTTAACATGAATAGAACCTGATTTTATCATCATAAATGCCTTAGAGTCTATTAGAGCTTGCGGGATGAGAATTGTTTCACAAATGTTAAGCCTAGATTTCAGGCTGAGGGATAGGAATTGTATGAAGTTAACTATATGTTTTTGCCAACATCCTACCTCTAACCATTTTTCTTCTCTCAGTTGTACAGGTTTCTTTTCAAAATTAATAAATGCTCATCAAAACATGATTCTGATGATCCAGTAGCTTCTCTTCAACTGGTCTTGGTCACTGACCACAGCGTTCTCTGCATGGCCCTTTAACACGGGAGCAATTTATTCTGAAGGCATTAAGCCCCAGCATTGACACGCAGCACCTTTTTCACTATTCAAATGAAAGTTGCACTGGTATAGTCATTCAGAAAGCATTTCATGCAAATTTCCTGATTCACAAAGGTTTTCCAAACTTTCTTGATGTCCTCGTGCAGTGCAATGCAGGTTACTAACAAATGTGAGATCAGTTGAATTCAATTTGATATAATTTATCTCTCTCCAAGTTCCATTGTTGTTGTGACCTGCTTCTCCTATCTTCTATTTACTTCAGTTCCCCACCTAGAAGTGTATCAACCTGCTGACTTGAAATTTTATAGATTTGTTTCTTTTTCACGTTATATGTCCATCTCAAGGGGCCAGGATGTCTCACTTCATCTTGGTCATCCAAGATGGAGCAGACACCATTGCAAAAATTGGCAGTTGCTGTGCTAGAAGAAAAAGAGGGCTCTAAGGGGTCCTGGATTAGATCCTAAAGGCACGACCTGAAGGTGGCATGAAGAAGCTGCAGGAGCCTCTTCTCATAACTCAATGGCCAGAATGGTCACATGGTCCCATCTAACTACAACAGGGCTTAAAAATACAACTTAACCACAAGGGGACAAACCAGAAACCTCTGGGTAAGTGTCCTAATGACTAACACAGAATTTCTTGGATTCCAAACAGCAATATTTAAAACAAACAAACAAACAAAAAACACAAACCCTGCAACCTTGAGAAGGTTATTTACTCATTTTCTGTGAAAGACTTGCTGTGGTTAAGTCATAGAACATAATCATGATATGATAGGATTCCAAAATCAGATAAATGTGTAGCATATTGATTAAAAACCTCAGATGCGAGTAAATTTCAGTCCAGGGGAGTTTTTAATAGCAAATTGCCCTAGAATCCTAGAAATTACACTCACATGGCCTACTCACACTTTTCCCATCTTTCACCCCAATCAAGAGCAAAATAAAGACAAGCTGGAGAAACAAAACTTCCGAGAGTTGTGCAAAGAGCTATACCTACAGTTGTCAATAATCTGCCTCTGTGATGATATTCCTAATTTGCAAAACTCTTTTGCATAAGATTACTAATTATTATTCTTGGAACATACACGCTCATGGGAATGTTATAGTTTACGTCTGTACCTAACAGTAGCTATTTTAACATAAACAGACATAAAAAATTAAATGAAAAGTTCAGTTCCTCAGTCACCCTAACCACATCACAAGTGATCAGTAGGCACGTGTAGTTGGTGGCTACTCTATTGGAACTGCACAGATAGTAGATATTTCATCATGCAGAACCTTGTATTGGACAGCTCTGGTCTAAGTCTTTTACTTTTGCTTCTGGAAATGTGCCTAGTTGAATGGTCCCATTTTCTAAAGCCATACCTTCAGAAGAGTAAGCTGATTTTTCTAAGGTCTCAAAGAATTGAATAAAAAGTCGTAGCTCTCATAACAGAACCAGCCTGCATTACTGTTGGAACACAAACAACTCTGCATGTTTTGATCTCATTGGTTTGAAATGTCTTGTACCTAAGTTGCAGGGAGCACTTAGAGTAACACAAAAGCAGCTTATATTCAAGGCCAGCCAAGCGAGGAAAAGAAAGCAGAACATCAAAAATCAGGTAGAACTTAATCTTATTTCCACCACTCCTTCTCTTCATAGCTCCAGGCTAAAATTTTAGAATAAGGTTTATTACATTTTTATGGGAACATATTATGGAAAGTCTAGGTCAATAGTCATAATTAACACATAATAATTTATTTTGATCCTCTGTAATTCATTCAAATGTTTCCATGAAATGGAGAACATTTTTATACCAGTCGCCAAAAATAAAGAAAGACCTTGATCAACTTGGGTTGTGAGGACAAAGGAGAGAAGATGGAAGAAAACCATCCTGGTCTTTCTTGGTTATGACATTCACATAAACTAGGCATTGATTTTCAAGATGGGCATGGTTGATGACCAGTGGTAATGGGCTCTGAAAACATAATTCAGGCAGCAGATCAAACTTCAATATGTTTTATTTTGCTTGTGGAATGAAATAAATACACTCATTTGTGGCTAATAGAAAGGTGTATATTACTGCAGCCCCAACTCTTCATCGTGAACTCAACTCCTTGGCAATGCTCACAACTTATGTTTGATCTTTCATTTCCCCAGTTCCACAAAGTTTGTTACATCAAAAATGAAGAATTACTTTTCACTGCCTCATCTAAGGTTGTCAAGATTCAGTAAGAAGACTAGAGATTTAATTATAAATGGCTTAAGCCCCCTCTCTGATTTGAGCAGAGTTTCAGTAACTGTATAAATCAAAACATTTTTCTGGACATGTTTTAGTAAACCATGGATATAATAGGCTAAAATAAATTTGTTCTCTAAAACTTATACATAGTCAACAGGACTACATCTTATTTGCAACCAGAAGGGAAAAAGTAGGATAATTTTGATCTATCAATTGACACACACATTACCTTTTCCCAGTCCAACTCCTCAAATTATACTTTTAAGAAGAACTTTAAGAAATAATCGTGAAACATGAAACACGCATGTGTAGGTATATACCATCGAATACAAACCTGTACTCGTCAGGAATTAATGGTTTGAATATTTGTGTTGTGTCATCATCTGCAGAGACCAGTATTCAGCCTGTTTCTATGGACAGAAACCCTATCATGATGGGCAGAAGTCTACCCTTAGAGTCAGACTGGGATTAAAGTATTAGCAATGTTATTTCATAACTGTGACTTTAGGAAGGTTACTTTGTCTTTCCCAGTCTGTTTTCCTGCTTGTTGAAATGCAGAAAGTAACATCTCTGAGGGATTGTAAGGATTAGAAGGAAAGGGTACAAATCATCTGGCATATGGCAGACAGTCAATGCATGTCAGCTGTGGTTATCTCCTGTTGCTGCTGCTGTTGCCATGAGGAGGAGGTGCGACAGTGGGGTGAATGTGCCCATGGAAGACGCAGTAACATCAACAACCCGGGAAAGCCAAACCACTTCACATTCAGGAGACGCTTTAAACATTGAAGGAATAAATGGCTCCCTGTATGGTGAACTTAGTGCTAACTAGACTACTATCCCATGAACTATCACCCTGTGCCCCCATCTGTGCCATATGGGAACTGTTTTCTCTTTTAGAGAAAGGCTGTTGTCATAGAGATTTCTAGTTTTCTTTTCTTTTTTTCTCGTTTCTTTTCTTCTTCCTTCTTTCCTTCCTTCCTTCCTTTTTCTTTTCTTTTCTTTTCTTTTCTTTTCTTTTCTTTTCTTTTCTTTTCTTTTCTTTCTTTCTTTCTTTCTTTCTTTCTTTCTTTCTTTCTTTCTTTCTTTCTTTCATTTTCTTTCTGTCTTACTTTCTATCTTTCTTCATTGTGGTGCTGGGTTTTTTTAATTTATTTTTACTGAGGTTATATATAGGTATATATGTGTGTGTATGTGTATATATATATATATATATAACATAATAAAGATGGCAATGTATACATATATAATTTAAGTGTACAGTTCATAGGTAGTAAATACATTTGTATCCTTTTTTTTCTCCTTCATCCTCCCCCCTTTCCAGCCTCTGGTAACCACCAATCTATCTCCATTTCATAAAATCCCCTTTTTTTAGCCCCCACATATGAGTGAGCCTTGCAATATCTGTCTCTCTGTGCCTGGCTTATTTTGCTTAGCATAAGGAGCTCCAGTTCCATTTGTTGTGCATTGTTGTGTTGGTTTTTATTTTCTGTTTTTTGTGTTTTTTAATGCCATAGATTTGAAACCTGAAAACCTAATTTTGAATTCCACCTCTTTCATTGACAAGTTGTCTGACCTTAGTTACTAAGTCTCTTAACCTTGCTGAATTAAAATTTCTTCACCTATAAAATTGGGGCTTATTTTGAAAATAATGGCACATGGGTTTTGAAAGTGCTTTCCATGCTAGAAACCCTAGTTATGATGTGGATGAAAGAGAAAAAACACCAGAAAGATGATGTGATAATAAAAATAAATTATTGGCTCGGCTCCTGTGGCTCAAGTGGCTAAGGCACCAGCCACATACACCTGATCTGGCACATTTGAATGCAGCCTGGGCCCACCAC
The DNA here is from genome assembly GCA_963573935.1 of Arctocebus calabarensis. Taxonomy (NCBI): domain Eukaryota; kingdom Metazoa; phylum Chordata; class Mammalia; order Primates; family Lorisidae; genus Arctocebus; species Arctocebus calabarensis. The sequence goes on from CAUYON010075796.1 coordinate 26,051, forward strand.
ATAACATTGACGACTGAAACAAACAAACAAAAAAATAGCCAGGTATTGTGGCAGGAGCCTGTATTCCCAGCTACTTGGGAGGCAGAGGCAGAGAATTGCTAGAGCCCAGGAGCTAGAGGTTGCTGTGAGTCATGAGGTCACAGCACTCTACCCAGGGTGACAGTTTGAGGCTCTGTCTCAAAAAACAAAAATGAAACCAAAATATATATATATATTACCAAGACGAAGCAACAGGTGCTTTGAGAACTTCCTTTCTCATCATACTTGCCTGTATTTGCTTTATTTATTCTCTCATGAATATTTATTGAATGCCATTACTATGTGTCACTTGCAGCTCTAGGGGCTGAGAATGCAACAGTAAAAAAAAAAAAATCAGATGAAGTCCCACATTCTAGGTGAAGAAAGTCACTAGACTAGTAGATCCATGCTTTAATCCCAGATAATAGGAAGCGTGAATAAAGCAGCCTAGGGAATAGGTTGGTCAATGTTCTCCCTTAAGAGGTGACATTTAAGCAGCGGATTGAATGAAGTAAGAGAGTAAACCAAATGATTGTCTCACAGAGAACCTTCTTGGTAGAGAAGACACCAGTGTAAAAAATTACTGAGGATGGAGCATAACTGGAATATCAGGAACATCAAGACATAGTGAGGCAGAAGAGAAGTGTTAGGGGAAGGAGCCCAAGCAACTCGTACAGAAAGTCTGGACTTTATCTGGGTGAGGTGGAAGCCTCAAAGAGCATGAGAGCTGAGGAACTAGAGGAGGAGAACTTAGGTGAGGATGAAAAAAGGAGATGGAAGAAAATATAACATGAGGCAGAGTAAAGGAGGGTAAATCCCCAAGGCCCAGAGAGCAGGGAGCACCAGGGTGGCTGTAGACAAAGGCAGCCATTCCCAAGTGTGGCCAGTGTCTTCTGTGGGAGTGAGATCAGTCCTGATAACTGAAAGGACCCATGTGACGCCATTTTGTTAACGGACTCCATTTTACAGGTTGCTGTGTAATTTGCAGTGTAAATGTTAGTTTTGTAACTTTTGGCTCCTGGCACCAGTTCCCCTGACCACCGCCACTGGTTGATCAGTACCAGCCCCTTCCTGCTTAGCGACCACCCACCCATTCCTGGCACCACCGAGTTATCCAATCAGTAAGTGGAGAGACACCTGGACTCATCCTTGTTCCACCCTTCCCTTATTCCACTCCCCTTATGGCATTCCCCCCTCCCAACTTCCTTTCAGTACACTATAAAAATACCTCAGCCCCACCCCTCAGGGCCATTCAGATCTATCCGCCATTTAGGCGGGGCTGAACGGTCCAGGCTTAAGCTTGTAATAAATTCCACGCTTTGTTTTTACATCAGTGCACCTGGTGTGAGTTTCTTCTGGGGGGGACCCCAAAATTCAGGCACATCTGGGGGCTTGTCCGGGATTCACCCCTTGAAGACCTCAAACCCATGCTCCGCGGGTGAGTTGTCCCTTGCCGGCCTTTGTTCTCTTTGTTCTCTGGTCTCTGTCTTGCTTGTTGTTCCAATTTTGACCAGTAGAGGGAGCAGGATGTGGAATCCCTGATCCTACACAAGGGCGGGGGATGCCCCAATGAGTAACTGGGATGTGGAAACCCCAGATTTGAATCCCTATGACGGGGATTTTTGTCTTCTCATTGAGGATTCCGGTGGGTCCTGCCCATCGCCTAGTGCTCAGTCGCCAGGTTCACATTTTGACTTTCTTTTCCAAACTCGGCACGGCTCCATGTGTTTGTTTATCAGTGTGCTTTTGTCTGTTTTGTTTGTGGGTTATTATACTGGGAAGAAATGGGACAAGCGTAAGCGACTCCTTTAGCCCTAACCCTTTCCCATTTTCAGGATTTTAAGGAAAAAGCTCCGAACTATGGATTCAATGTAAGCCACGGCAGATTACTCATCTTCTGCCGCAAGGAGCAGCCAGCCTTTAACGTTGGGTGGCCACCAGAGAGCACCTTTCACTTACCTATTATTTTGCAGGTGAGAAACATTGTCTACTGCCAAGACACAGGGCACCTAGACCAGATTCCATACATCATTGCCTGGCAGGACCTGGTTGAGGACCTCCCGAAGTGACTGAAGCCTCTCCTGACCCCTGAGGCAACCCCCCCTTGTTTTAGCCCTACAATCCAAGGAACCAAAGACGCCTTCATCCCCTGCCCTCCCCTCCCCCGTCCTACAGGATAGCACCTCCCCTGAACTTTTATTCCCTCAGACTCACCCACCTCCTTACCAGGTGAAAATTTCTGATGAGGGGAGTGAAGCAGTGGAAGCAAGGGGACCCTCGGTAGTCAGCCCCCCCACCCGCCGCCGAGCTCAGAGAGACCTGCAACCTGATTCTACCGTCCTTCCCTTGTGCATGGCAGGGACCCCTGACCCAGATGGGGAACTCCCCTTCCAGTACTGGCCGTTTGTGACAAGTAACCTGTATAACTGGAAGATGCAGAACCCCAAGTTTTCGGAGAAACCCTCAGCCCTTATAGATCTCCTTGATTCGGTTATGGTAACTCATCAGCCCACCTGGGATGATTGCCACAAGCTTTTGCAGGTTCTTTTTACAACTGAAGAGAGGAACCAGATTTTGACAGCGGTCAGGAAGGTGGTCCTTGGGCCGGATGGCCTACCCACCACCAATCAAGCCCTCATAGATGCTACCTTTCCCCTTAACTGCCCTGCTTGGGACTTCAATATGGCAGAAGGTAAGGAGCAGCTTCGGATCTACTGCCAGACTCTGTTAGGGGGCCTCTGGAAAGTGACCCGGAAGCCCACCAATTTGGCTAAGATAGGGAATGTGCAGCAAGAGAAGTTTGAGTTCCCTGCTGCCTTTTTAGAAAGAAAAATAGAGGCTTTCCACACTTATACTCCCTTAGATCCAGAAGCTAGGAAAATAGGACAGAGGTAATAATGTTTTTTGTTAATCAGTCAGCTCCAGATATTAGGCATAAACTCCAGAGAATAGATAGACTAGGAAAGAAGCCCCTTCAGGATGTATTAGATGCGGCCGAGAAGGTGTACAACAACAGGGAGACTCCAGAGGAGAAACAGGTCAAAGTAGCCCAGAGACAAACTCAGGAATTAGCCAAAGTCCTCCTTGCTAATAAGGTCAAAGAGCCTAAAGAAAGAGAAAGACACCTCTGCCATCTAGCGGCAGCTAATCAACAAGGAATTTCAGGAAACGAAAGACTCGGCCTTAGAAAAGACCAATGAGCTTATTGTAGGGAATTAGGGCATTGGGCTCGAGAATACGCAAAGAAGCCTCCAAGAGGTCCAAGATCTGAGCCACGGCCTCAGTCTTAGAACTCAGCGGTCTTGAGGAATAGGGGGGTCAGGGCTCAAACCCCCTCCCCGAGCCCTGGGTAACCCTGAAAGTGGAGGGGATCCCAAATGACTTTGTAGTAGACACAGGGGCACAACATTCGGTGCTTCTACACTCACAAGGCCCCCTGAGCACCCAAAAATCATGGGTGCAAGGGGCAACTGGGATCAAACAATATGCATGGACTACCCGAAGAACTATGGACTTAGGTGTGGGCCGGGTATCCCACGCGTTCATGGTCATCCCTGATTGCCCATACCCTTTACTTGGAAGAGACTTACTAACTAAAATAGGAGTGCAGATCTCCTTCAAAAAGGGTGGAGTCACAGTCCAAGACTCAGAGGGGATCCTGATCCAGGTCTTGACTCTGAGGCTAGAAGATGAACACAGACTCTATGAAGAGTCTACTAGCGGCTCACTATCTACTCATATGAACATTTGGCTGGAAAACTTTCCTCTTGCCTGGGCAGAAACAGGGGAACCAGGACTGGCAGCCCACTGACCCCCTATCATTGTAGAGCTTAAGCCCATGGCTGAGCCTGTTAGAGTACGGCAATACTCAATGCCCCTAGAGGCAAAGAGGGGAATTACACCTCATATCAGGAAGCTATTAGGACAGAGGATCCTGATTCCCTGTCAGTCAGCCTGGAACACTCCCCTCTTGCCAGTAAAGAAGCCACTGACCAATGATTA
>CAUYON010075797.1:0-21523 GCA_963573935.1 Arctocebus calabarensis
CAGCAACCTCCAGCTCTTGGGCTCAAGCGATTCTCTTGCCTCAGCCTCCGGAGTAGCTGGGACTACAGGCGCCCGCCACAGCGCCCGGCTATTTTTTTGTTTTGCAGTTCGGCCGAGGCCGGGCTTGAACCCGCCACCTTCGGTATATGGGGCTGGCGCCCTACTCGCCGAGCCACAGGAGCCGCCCTAAAAATTTATTTTATAATATGATCAAATCTCATGTACTTTAAGTCCTTTACATATGGACTAATATTAAGAAATGTCATGTTAGGGAAATTTTCAGTTTATATCACATGGTTAGAGAATGGAATGTTGCAGCTAATCTAACATTATGATAGCTAGAAGAGTATAGAAATATTTTACGTAAGTTATTTAACTCCATGAACTAGAATAAAAAATTATTAACACATAAAATATTCTATACCTAATGTGAATTGAATTTCACATTTATTTAGAAAACTCAAGTTTTAGTGATGTTCTACTTTGCCTGTGAAAGTATCTGTGATTCTTTATTTTCTAGGAAGTAAATTAAGGTCATTTGGCACTTCTGGTTATTTCATCTTGATTAATGAAATTTGAATTTCTAAACCATAGGCTCAGAGCTTTTTAGTCTCTTACATAAATCTATTGCATGAATAAAATAGGAATTGGACTCTTTTTCAAAGCCGTGAATTACCAGATGATTTGGTGTGATAAATTATGGGTTTTAAATTAAATGTAATCCAAATCAGGAAGGCATAGATATCTATAGCATTTTTTAAAAACTAAATATTGAGGCTTGGCGGCCGTAGCTCAGTCAGTTTGGCTCTAGCCACATACACTGAGGCTGGCATGTTCAAACCCCAGGCCTGCCAAACAAGAATGACAACTCCAACCAAAAAAATTGCCAGGTGTTGTGGCGGGCACCTGTAGTCCCAGATACTCAGGAGGCTGAGGCAAGAGAATTGCCTAAGCCCAAAGAGTTTGAGGTTGCTGTGAGCTGTGATGCCACAGCACTCTACCCAGGATGACATAGTGAGACTCTGTCTCAAAAAAAAAAAAAATGTAAAATTACATATTGAGAGTATAGAGACAGTTAAATTACACATTTCTACTTCATAGTTATAAGTACTACAACTATTAAATATCCTAAGATATTTCATTCTAAGATATTGATAAATGAAGATCATTGAAATTTAGTTGGCCCATTCTCATATCTGAGCGTCAACCCATTGAAGAGCATTTTGTGGTAATGTTAAAGGTCAAATGTTCCACTGGTCTTCATTAGTCCCTATTATAGAATACTGTTCAGTGTTATATACTTAAATATCCCCTGCACCCAGGAAATTTAAACATTATAAATTTTATTTGCATCTTGGAAATTAAGAATAAGAGCAGTTCATTCCTACTTGTCTCCTCTCCAGTATATTCATAAACTGTGTATTGTCTATAGCATTTTCTGCTATGGCTGCCAATAGTATATATAGATTATTTTAGAAGGGCTAACTTGATTCATTTTTATCTAAAACCCAAAGCTATTTGGTTGTGATTATATTTTATCATTTGGCACTTAATTAATTCAGATATGCTTCTTTTTCAAAGTTGAAGGAATCTTGCTCCCTTATGTAACTATAGGAGATAAACAAATGTGTTTTGATTTCTTTTTAACATACAGGTTGGTGAATGTTTTGTGTACATTTTGCTTGACCTTATTTTCCAAAATAACAATGCCTTAAGAAGGTTAAGTCCTCTCCTTCAGACCTGATATGTAGCATAGCGGCAGCCCCAGAGATTGCTTATAGATAACTTTGACTTGGTGATTTCATGCATTTCTCCTTCAAGAAACAGATTTTGTAATAATTTCCTAACTCTAAAATTTTTGGACTGCACAAAAAAGGACCTTACAGTTTATTCTCACGTGGACTCCGATTAAAAATATTACTGAGTAGTAATAAATGATTATCAATTGCTGTTATTCAGCTTCTACAACCAACAGCTTTTTATCAATCAGTCCACTGACCCACTGTATTGGTCATGTGGCCATGTTATCTGGAGTGTGAAATTAATTTTCCATCGTACTTTATTTGTTGTAATTCCTAAGTAGGCTATTTCATTCTATCATATAAAATAAACACAGTTGTCCATAGTGCTAATGTTATCCCATTTTGGTCATGCCCAAGAAATTCTAATGAAATGTTTAAATGACTTCTGAAATTTAAAAAATTCTATCCTTCAGGGCAAGAGACTTTATAAATTCAAGAGTCTGTCTAAGGACATGCTGAGAAGATAAGCAACTTTGTTTTATGCTTGGGCCCAAAATAATTCCTCTGCAGAGCAAAAAGTTGACTTAGGTTCTTTTGTACACTGTCAGTCACTGGGCATTTATTCAAAGGCATGTATGTGGACTGTTTGATGATTTTTCTGCATAATCGTAAGTTCACATCATTTCCTCCAAATCTGGTCCATTGGATTTTTGCCACCTATTATCTAAATAATTTATTCCTTCATTTGCTCTTTCTTATTAAATCTTTGTGAGGCAGGACAGTGAAGTTAAAATCAAGTTGAAACCAAAAGATAATTCTTTACTTTATTTCTCAATTTAGGGGAAGCTAATGTTGCTACCTTCAAATTTGGCTTTTGTAAATGTAAATGCTATTAATCTACATTAATTATTCAAATTATTTCAGAGTAGTTTGATACAGTTAAAAGGTGATTTTTAAAGAATTATTTATTTATTTATTTGAGACAGAGTTTCATTGTGTCACTCTGGTTAGAGAGCTGTGACATCATAGCTCGCAGCAACCTCAGATTCTCAGGCTTGAACAATCCTCCTCCCTCAGACTCCTAAGTAACTGGAACAACAAGTGTGTGCCACTATACTTTGCTAGTTTTTTTTTTTTTTTTTTTAGCAGAGATGGGGTCTCACTCTTGGTCAGGTTGGTCTCGAACTTGTGAGCTCAAGCAATCTGCCCAACTCGGCCTCCCAGAATCCTAGGATTACAGGTGTGAGCCACCTCACCCAGCCAAATGGTGATTTTTTAAAACACATTTTACCAGAGTGTAACCTAATAGACAGTAGTATATAAAAAGGGGCTTAAATATTATTTATTTTCCATGTTCTCTGGTTCTTCAACTGCATCTTTTTTGCCTTCAGTTAAGCATATTGTATTCCCATCTGCTATACACTATAGATGATTTGCATTTATTTTTGCAGGGATATTTTTCAAATGAGTTTAGGGAGCAGATGTTTTTGCATTTGTATTTGCCTTCCTTTTCCTGATGCCTTTCCACAAATACAGAGGAAAAAAATGCATTGCTGCTGTCCTTGGTGAATTTTGCATATCTTTTTGATTCAGGCTGCTGCACTGTAATGCATGATAATGTGACAGCCGCAGTCAAGTAAGATGTTTCCTTAGTTTCCTCGTCCTCTATATCAGTATTGCAGCTGTGCTACAGGGAATTGAAGAACGTCCTCAGTTCTTAGTAATTCCCCAATCCTTTGGGCAAAAAGCAAATCCAGCCAGACCTCCCCTGCTTATAGTTCTGTGTCAAGACTGTGTTTAGACAAATCGCAGGTTTACAAATGAACTTAAAAATACAAACTGGGACATATGTATATTTATAGCTTACTTTCAGCATTAATTTTTTTTCCGTGCTACCAAATAAAACACCTGCATTATTTTAACTGATATGCATACATGTTGTGATCATAACTTGTCTGTATTTCCAAAACATGATGCCTTACAGAATTTTGCAAACCTATGCAAACAAAATTATGTTCTACGTGCAGGCGTGGGTTGGGAGAGTAACAAAAGCTGTGCACTCAGGGTAAGAAGAGGAGCGTTGTCATAGTTATTTATCGCCGCATAACAAATTGCCCCAAACTTAATAGCTTAAAATAATACATACTTAAACTTTCTCAGTTTTCCTGAGGGTCTGGAATCTATGCACCGCTTAGCTGGGCAGTTCTGGCCCAGGGTCTCTTATGAAGCTGCAATGAAGATTTTAGGTGGGGCTGCAGTCATCTGAAGGTTTGACTGCAGCTAGAGGATTTGCTTCCAAAATGGAAGTATGTTGACTTCTTGGTTGGCTCAAGAAACCCTTAATTCCTCAGTATTTCAGTTTCTCCATAGCACTGCTACTCCCGGGAGTACAGAAGATACATGCTTACTGGGAAGAGAGTGTATAATTGAGAGTCAGCTTGGGAGCTGGCTTCCAGAGATGTGAGTAGTCCACTGGCCAGTAAATCTCCTGTGGCTTGTGAGCTGTCTGCTTACTATTCGAAAACTATTTTGCTTGCCTGTGGTGTTGGATATCACAAAAAGTAGGCACAGACTTTCTTTTTATTCATTAGCTTTCATTAACGTTTGTGTATTTAATGTGTGGCCCAAGGCAACTCTTATTCTTGCAGCTTGTGTAAGAGAAGAAGAAAGGTTGAAGGCACTAGCTTCTGGAGCTGAAGTGTCCTCATCTGCAGTGGGGACAGCATCACCTCCGCTTGATCACTTGATCATTTGAAATGGGACGATCTTAGGAGATAATGAACCTGGAAGCCTTTTGTAAACATGGAATAGCATCTACATGTAAGGGTTAATTAAGGAATTATATTTCTTTTTCGTAATGATCAGTGGAAACTAAAAAACCCCCCATACACAAGTGGGAGAGGGGAATGGAGAAGAATGGAGAGAAGAAAGCAAAAACGGGGTGAAAAGGGAAAGCACGTCCCCCACAAGAGGGACGTTTACTCTGCTTTTGCTCTTCCTATTTATCAATAGTTAATTAACTCATAAATGGAGTGCTTCTATCCTCAAAATATATAATCTAGTTTTTAAGGATTAAATGAAAAAAGCTATTATGAGCTCTTCTCAGCTGGGATTAAAATCAAATGAATTTAAAGCAGTAGTCAAAAGGCTAGATTTAAATCATCAGCACCAATGCTCCCTCATTGCCGTCCTCAAAAAGGAAATGAATGCCAACGCTTCTGCCCGTTAGGAAAGGACAGCTCAGTTAGCCATTAGTATTTCCATAAGCCACTGACCTTGGCTCAGTATAAACTAGAATTGAGAAAGTGACTGCATTTATTATCATTTTTAATGTGTATGTTCTGGAACTCATTTCCCCTATGGATGACTTTCAGTTTCATTCCGTGGCATCCAGTTTATGGAGATGTCTTCTTACTTTTAGAATCAAGGTAACGATTCCTGTTTCTTCAGTACAGGAGATGACTGGAGACCGTTTACTAAGTGAAGCCATAAGTACTTCAAATTCAGGTCTCCAAAGACAAATGTACCCCCTACCTATACATGCTATTTGGACACTGTTATTTATTTGAAGAGGTTATTTTGACACTGTCTAAAAATGGACTATTTCAGCTTTTTTTCCCCCTGAAGAAGTGATGACAACAGACAAGTTAACACACTCCTTGATCACTCACACACGCGTCTTGCTTCATGACCTACTCAGTCCCTGACCTTCATCCTATCTCCTGTCTGAGCTCCACGACAGAGAAGACGTGACGATGTGTTCAGCCTTTCCAGGGATTCCCTGGCCTTAACACATATTCTGCATTTTGATATGACCATTTTGAAATGTGCCCTTAGTGAAAACACCTGAGTCAAAAGAACCTTGTCCCTGTCCAGTTTCCATGTATTGAAAAGGGCTTTTCATCACCAGTCACCTAGTTAGCCGGTCAGTACCCTCAGGCATCCCACCTTCCTCTCAACTCTCACGTCCAGTCCACACTCTCAATGGTATTAACTCAGCAATTTCTTTAAACTCCCCCCTTACTATATCCTACACTTAGTTGTGATTCCCTCACCCATTTGCCATTTTAATTTCCTGTTAGTTGGCTTCCCTGTGCCTCCTGCTTTCTCCCACCTTTAGTTGACTTTCTCCCTAGCTTCTGGTTGCCTCCAAAACACTGATGTGCCCTTGTCGTTTGCCAGCTTCAAATACAGTGGTAGCTTTTTATTTTCTACAGCAGAGCAGCCCATCCGAACTTCATTCAGTGATGGAAACGTCCTGGATCTGTGCTGTCTAAGGTAGCAGCTGCTACCCACATGTGGCTGTTGAGTGCTTGAGTTGCCAATTGTGAGGCTGAGGGATGGAATTTTTCCATTTGATTTTAAATTAATATAAATGGCTTTGGACATTTGTAGGTCTATAGTATAAAGTACAACCTTCTTTATTTTTTTTTATCACTACCCCTTTCTCTTTTTCCTTCTCCCAACTAATGATATATACAAATTGTATGCTCTAATGTAGTAGTATTCAATCTTTTAACCTTGATTTTCACTAAAAAGTACATCTTCTGTTATGACTAATGTATGCTTAGTCATATATACTAAAGTATTTATTGAATGCCTATTATATATAAAGATTTGTAGATGCATTTATGAATAGAACAGACAAGATTTCCCACTCTCCTGGGAATAACACTTTATTGGGCAAGAAGACAATGTGTAATACATAATAAACAGTGAGAGTAAATTACACGGTGGTGTGGTTCCCAACCCATGGGCTGTGGACCTGTACCAATCCATGGCCTGTTAGCAACTGGTCCACGCAGCAGGGCGTTCGCAGAGGGTGAGAAAGCAAAGCTTCATCTGTGTTTACAGCTGCTCCCTCTCTCATGGGCTCTGCCTCCTGTCACATCAATGGTGGCAATGGGGTCTCAAAGGAGCACAAACCCTACTGTAAACCGCACAAGTGAGAAATCTAGGTTGCATGCTCCTTATGCGAATTTAATGTCTTTCTCCAGTCTGTGAAAAAGCTGTCTTCCGTGAAACTAGTGCTCCGCACTGGGGACTGAGGATGTAATATATTAGAAGGTGTTAAAAAAGGAAAAGGCAGAGCAGGAGGGAGGAATGAAGACTGCTGGGAAGTGTGAAAGGCAAGTTGTCATGTACAAGAGAACCCTCAGGATAGGCCTCAGCAAGGAGGAAGGACACGTTTTGAAAAGAGTAGAATTAGCTAGTTTCAAGGAGATGTGCTCCTTCCATGCAGGAGCAAAGGCCTGGGTCAATAATGTTCTTGTCTTGTGCAGGAAGTACCAAGGAGAGAGGTGTGGCTAGATGGTTGTGACAGAGTGGGGTTGGTGCAAATTTCAGAAGAAATTTAAGAGGGGAACCAAGTGTTTACAAGTGGAAAATTGTAAACACTTGAGTTTTTATTTTTAGTGAGAAGGGAAGTCATTGCAGGGTTCCAAGTCAAATATTGATATGCACTGCTGTATTTGCATTTATTTATCTACAGTTTCATGCTCACTGGGATGTGTTCCTCCATTGTAGGGGATCCATTGTATGAATCCACAATGTATCCATTCTGCTATTGATGGACACTTGCATCTGTTCCCTTTGGGATGTCTATGACTATTGTCGCTTTGAGCATTCTTGTGTGCAATTCTGGTGCACAAAGCATCTCTCTGATGTGTACCCAGGAGCAAAATTCTGAATCTTAAGATACACATATACTCAACCTCATTAGACTTATGTCACATTGTTTTTCAAGAAGGTTTTGTAAGTTAATGCATATGAGAATCTCTGTCATTCTACGCCCTTACCAATGTGTGCATTGTTGGATCGTTAGATTTTTATTAATTTGACCAACGTGTCGTGGTATGTTCCTGAGGATTTTGGCTTCACATTTCTCTCATAGATAGGGGAGGTGAGTGTCTTGTCATATGTTTGTTGGCCATGCCATTTCTCCTTTTGTGAAGTTCCTGTGTAAGTCTTTTGTACATTCTTCTATTTGGTTGTCATCATTTTCTCACTGATATATAAGAGTTTTTTTTATAGTTTCTGGATTCTCTTGTTTGTCAGTTAAATGTATCACATATATATATCCTCACCATATGTAGCCTATTTTTCTTTTCTTTTTTATTCTTTTAATAGTGTCTTTAAATAAAGGCTATTTTAAATTTTAATGTAGTAAAATTTATATCATTTCCTTTATAGTTGGTTCTTTCAGTGTCTTATTTAAGAAGTTCTTTTCTACCCTGCAGGATCCAAAAATATTCTGTCTTCTTTTCTAAAAGCTGTTTAGTGTTAATTTTCACATTTAGGTCTTCAGCCTACCCGGAAATGATTTTTGTATATGATGTGAGATAAGAGTTGAGTCCCTCCCTCCCCCCCCCATTATGGCATGCCAGTTCTGGCCATCTGTTTTGTTAAAAGTTTCTGATTATAACCCATTAAATTTATTTTTTTGCCCCACTAATAATAAGCTACTTGCAGTTTTAACAACTATTCTAGTGTTGCTAAACTACCATTTAAATGCCCAGTGAAATTAGTTGCAAATAACAGATTCTAAACTTGAACTAGCTAAAAACAAAGACAAATCAAAGAAGACAGGAGTATTTCTATGTCTCAGAAAACCTTAAAGCAGAGATACAGCCATAGGAATAGACTGGAATTCTACTGCTGTGTGCGCATCAGCTCATGTGTTTCTCTACAGAGGAGATGAATGGGAATTTGTGACTATTAACATTTCTTGATCTTTACACATCACATATCGAATATGAGGTAGTCTATGAGATCTGAGAGCTAAGTTCGTGCACTCACCCTAGAAAATGTGCCACACACCTCCTTCCTGAGTGTCAGTCTGATCACCTTTGAGGTCCTCCCCTTGGGAAGATATGCACCAACGCCAATATCTAGTCCACCCTTCCGAGTAATTTTGGAGCCCTTTCTCTGGAATGGGCATCACATCTGTCATTGTGTAAGGTCTTTCCTATTAAGTCTGTGCACTCATTCTAGAAAAAGTGCTTTGACCGTGTGCTAGGTAGTGGTGTCAGTGCTCAGCTTCGCAGTTAGTGATAGTCAGCAATCAGGGAGGGATCCCTTTTTTTGGATGAGTTCGTGAACTCACCTTGTATATCTGCTATGTCTTAAGTTTTCACTGGTACATTCTGGTCAAGTGACATCCTCTGTGCTAGTCAATTGTAGTAGCTTTTGCTGCAAAATATGGCTGATGAGAAGAGAATAGCTTTGGGGCCAAATGCTAGAAAAATAGTTCATCAGAAGAAGCATCAAATATGCATGTATCTGTGCTTCCATGTGCTTTTATCCAGAGAAGGTCTGATTGAAGTTCCCTAAGCAGTATCTTTGGTGACGCCTTCCCTGTCATTCTCCAGGCAGGAAGTTGACTTCCTTCACTGGAGAGGCCTCTTAGTAGCCTCTTAGGGCACTGCTGCTTACAGTAATTGAAGTGACTCAGTTCTGTGTCTGTTTTAACTGGGAACCAAGATGTGTAAGTGGCTACATAAAGTAATTTTGTGAAACTGTAAAACTTGACAAACATTAAATTGGTGATATAAGAAGATCATAATATGGACACATCTTACCTGCAGTTGATTGAAATTCTAATAAACTTCCAAAATTGTACTGTGTGTTCCATCAGTTCCTTAGCAAATAAGTGGTTACTAAATAAATTTTTTTCTTCACAGGTGGACTTGAAATAATAGGGTTAACTCAGGAAGTTTTTCCTGAAACTTTAAATTTGACTTTGCATTTGAAAGCGATTGTCGCTAATTTGTGTGATGAGAAATGGCATCAGCGTAGGTGTTTGTTCTGACTTTTCTTCCATCATAACTTTTCTTTTGTTGATTTTAAGGACAATATTTATAGACTAAGTTCAAGAATATCATCTTTTCTGAGCCAGAAGATATTTGACTATTTTTTTCCATCATAACCATGGCTACTCATAACCGGTTTTTTGCTTTTGTTAATTTAATTGTCCTAAATGAATTTTGAATGCTGACTAACAGATGTGATCAAGCACAGAATGTTTCTGATACATCCTGTTATTAAGGAAAAGAATTCTGTCATATTTTGATAAAATGAAATATTTTCATTCACAATAGAGACTAAACTGGATTCATTGATTTCTCAAGGTTAGCAACAAGTAACTTAAATGTAAATGACATTTATAGATAGGGTTTTAAAAAGACTAAGAAAGAGTAATGTCATATAGGTGGAGTGAAAAATGCTTTCTTTCTGGAGGACAAACTTAAAGTTTATCAGCAATTTGGTTGGGAGGTGACTGGGGCAAAGACACGTCTTTCCTCGTGAGGACCTAGTAGGCACCTCTCTTTTCTCTCCCGTCTCCCTGTCTCCTTCCCCCCCTCCTGTCACCTCCAGTTTTCTCTTTTCTGCTCTTCCCTAACCTCCTTCAGTGTAGGTTTTTGACATACTTTTCTATGAGGATTAAGAGATCTGGAGATGGAGCTGGGTTTTATTCAACATCATTTTTTTAACCAATGTGGACACCTGTCCTCTAGATATTAGCAGGCTAAGAAAACACACATTAACTGGCAAAAAACGACGCACAGGTAAGACTTTTAAAGGTGAAAGTGGAGGAGCATGTGATCACTGTATAATTCATAGATAAGGAAATGCGGGATGTTTAGGGGGTGAGTACCCATTTCTCATATTAGAGAAAAATATTAATTTAGGCAGCTTTGGCTTTATATTCCTCTTGTTCAATCAGGGAAACGAGAAGCTGAGTAAAGCTGGAAGTTTCATGTTGAATTGTTAGCAAATTCTGATTAAGCAGCACAGGTATCTAGCTTCTCAAGGCAACTGTGGTAAAGGTACAAAAGCTACAGAAATACGCAAATTCTGGGCTGTTTGAAATCGTTTCATCATTATGCTTTATATGTCTGTCCCCTCAGCAGACACCTTGGGACTCTGCCTGTCTGATATTTGGGGTTCAGCTGTAGCAATTAGAAGTGATCCTATCATGTAATCAGAAGTATACATGCTATTCAGGAAAAAGATTGAATAGCTCTTATTTCCTTACTAATAGCCATGGGGGCCTATGATACATTGTAAGGGAGTGTTTGTATTTCCTATGCTTTTGCTAGTTTCTGTTTGTGTTAACCTCAACTAAACCTCGTTTGAAGCTTTGCTTTAACTTAACTATCCTTGAAAGGGTTATAGATAATTTTAGTTAGTGCCCAACATACCCACCCCTGTTTTATCCTCCTATCCTCCCTAGCTTTATATGGGTTCAGTACGGTTTTATTTTATGCACTTTGTTCATTAAGCCAGTTGACAACAATCCTGTAGCATGTCTTTGGTCTTTGGGGGAGTTGTTGCTAGTAACTGTAGCCCAGTGGATGAAGGTCTCTAGCATGGAGGCAGAGGAGCTGGCAGGAAGCAATGGTAAAGCAATTCAGATTCGTTCCCATTACTGTAACTGTGAACACAAACTATGGGTCATCAGAATGGTCTTCAAGATCCTTTTTGTGTGGCTGGGCTCTGTGGCTCACACCTGGAATCCTAGCACTCTGGGAGAGCCAGGTGGATTGCCTGAGCAAGACTGAGACCCAGTTTCTACTAAAAATAGACAAACTAGCCAGGCATTGTGGTGAACACCTGCAGGCTCAGCTACTTGGGAGACTCAGACAGAAGGATCACTTAAGCCCAAGAGTTTGAGGAGGTTGCTGTGAGCTGTGATGCTGTGGTACTATATCCAGGGTGGCAGAGTGAGACTTTGTCTCAAAAAAAAAAAAAAAAAAAATGAAAGAAAGAGAGAGAGAGAGAAAGAAAAAGAAAGAAAGAAAGAAAGGAAGAAAGGAAGAAAGGAAGAAAGGAAGAAAGAAAAGAAAGAAAGAAAGAAAAGATTCTTATTGTGGTTTGGACAGACCCAGGACTACTTGAATTTACCAAAAGGTCCTTGTTCTCTTCCGTTTGTAGCTAATAGTGTGTAATATGTATAAGTCTAGCCAGGTTAAACTCAGTGTGTGATTCCTTTTGTATTAATGAAAGTTACAAGCCCTGAAACTCCCACGTCTTTAGTAGCTATGCCAGATTTAAATGGGACAGGGTTTCTCTTTCATTGATTTGCCATTTTTTTTCCTGTTATTCACTGTCATCTCCTTGTTCTAGTCCCTTTTAAATAACGTGCTCCCTCTTAAACCAGATTTCTTTTCCTTGTGCATTTGTGTGTCTGTACACCAAGCCCTGATTTTTGGTGGGCTGTGGGAGGCCTTGTTGTTCCTACTGAACAGCTTCATAAGGAGCCCAGCTGTTAGCTGTCAAGGGCTTTCTCTTTTATTAGTCTCAGAAGGCAGGGCTGGCAGGGTGCAGCATGTTGGTACAAGATCCCAGCTGTTGTAATGGTGCTCTCCAGTCCCTGATCATTGGAAACTTGAAGAAATATTCGACCTTATCATAGCAGTTGTTTCTGTTTGTTCATTTGTTTATTTGTAAGGGGCTTAAAGTGCAAGATAAAGTGATCTGAATGATAACTATAAAATATAGAGGAGGTATGGAAAAATATTTAAGAATTTTTGGCTTTCAGACTTTTTTAGTAGTAGATATTTTTGGTATGGAGATTAAGATATTGGAGGGAGGAAGATTAACTCATGTGAATGTAGGTAAATTTGCCTTGGCATACCTTTATTTGATAAGTAGTCTAAATAACCTTAGCAAAATGTATTCATGCTTTAAAAACATGAGATGAGGCAGCTGTTTCTCAGAAACACACTCTGAAAAGTTTTAGCAAATTGAAAAGTTCTGATGCTGTTTAATTAAAAGAAAAAAATGCAGTCAAATCAGATTCTGTTTAAAAAGGAGTTTGCTTCTTTATGAAATTCTGTCTTTCAAGGGTCCTGGATGACTTCTTTACGGAAGGAGCATTGGGGGACAGTGTGATAAGTGGACCCAATTATGGAATATTAGAATCACACACCTCCCGCAATGAAAGTATCTGTTTTTACTTCATTGTGAATGATTGACAGACAAGAACGTACATTTATATTTTAGAAATGTAACTTATTTAAAACAGGGAACCTTGAGAGAAATGCTTGGTTGAGACTGAGTCATTACTCAGTTAAAAATAACCTTTCCAGGTCATGTCGTTTTGTTTGCCGCAGTGAAATAAGTTTATTTCAGCAGAATGAAACCATTATTAGCTTGGCAGAGTCCACTTGTCAGAATTTTATGGAGCAGAACACCGTTTGGCTGGGAAATTCAATAAATACCATAATGGGAGAGGAGTTAAAACTCCAAGGGCTGAAGGGGCAAAGAGCGGGGGATTGTTGCTAATTCATTATTATACGGCTCCAATAAGAAAGCATTAGGATATATGACAAATTATCATTAGAGGTCAGGGACCTGCCCTTTTGTGAATTATCAAGGCGGCAGGACGTCTAAGTATAATGAAAACATTGAGGTATTCGGATGTATAGCAATGATGGGGTAACAGAAATATTGAATGTCTCGATTCTTAAGTTCTTTTACCGGTGTTTTTCTTTTTCGGAGGGTAATATGTCCTCTTCACTGGTCTCCTGCATTATCTATGGCTTTCTACAGATCAAATGCATTTGAAAATCCTATGATATAATTTAGTTATCATACCAATGCTGCAATATTGAAATGGAACTGAGCCGCTTGTCATCGTAACAGTGGAAGAAACCAAACCA
Organism: Arctocebus calabarensis; assembly: GCA_963573935.1. Lineage (NCBI taxonomy): Eukaryota > Metazoa > Chordata > Mammalia > Primates > Lorisidae > Arctocebus > Arctocebus calabarensis. Next base: position 13,409 of record CAUYON010075797.1, read on the forward strand.
GGGGTCACTCTCAAGGGACAATGGTCTTCACCTTGAGGCAGTGGGTTAAAATGACTCCGGGGTGGTGAGACTAAATTCTTACCTTCACCACTGTGTCACCTTAGGGAACTTACAGGACTTTAGCAAGCCTGGGTTTTCTTATCTGTAATAAGGGATTAAGTAATAAATAGTCGTTACCCCACAGCGTTACTTGGATATAAAATGAAAATGTGCATTATAAAATTTAAGCACAAGACCTAACACATAGCAAAAGGAACAGTAATGATCCAATACTTCTCAGCTGAATTTTAGTAGAAAACATCAGTAATGTTAAGATATCCAGAAAATTACCAAGAACAGTCTTTAACTTCCGGGAAATTACTCAATATACATTATGTTCTATTTATGTCATTTATATATGTACTTCTGAATGTCAACATACAAATACGATGTTTTTACATGATTATAATAATTTTCTAGGCACTTACTTGGGTTTTTATTTTAAAATAGATTCCTTTATGAATGCTTCCATTCTTTCTTACAAGTTGTCTTTGTTATTTTCATTTGCTGTTTAATAATCTGGTTGTGTTGATAGGCTGTAATTTGCTTGATCTTTTTGTGGTGGGTTGTTGGCTATAAGACTGAAATTGAATCTTTGATAGGTAAGATTGGATGAAGAAACATGTTCAAGGGTTAGAGAAGACCACTATTTCATCGGGCTTGGAGAACGTTCTCCAAAGTGAAGTATCATAGGACTGGAAAGACAACATCACATATACTTAATACGGAGCTAAAACTAATAGATCAACACCTGTAGACTCCCATGAGAGAAAAACTCAGTTGGATTCAGGTAGGGAAAAGGGTGGCAGAAGGGGTTCAGTGGGCTCCCACCCAAAAGGTGCAGTGACCAGGTGTACAGTTCACTTCCTGGGTGAAGGACACAGCTACTGCTCAGACTCCAACCTTACAAATGCAAACTGTGCAACTTAATTACAAATGGGAACTGCGTAACCTAGTCCTACTACCCTCATTGGAGGTCAGACTGTGTTATTATGGTGCACTGTTTCATTTCCAACAAACATAGTCAACAGCATCCTTTCAGTTTTACCTGTGCAAGTTTCAACTTTCTCAGCTTCTTGGTGTTGCTAGGAGGGCTTCATTTGTTTCTGTCTGTGCAGATTTTGTGTTTCTTGATTTTTGTGTATCTCAAAACTTTTGTGATGACCCACACATTAATCTAAAATTATTGTATTGTATTTATTTATTTGAAACAGAGTCTTACTTGGTCACCCTCTTTAGCTCACAGCAACCTCAGTCTGTTGGGCTCAAGTGATCCTCCTGCCTCAGCCTCCCAAGTAGCTGGGACTACAAGTACTATTTTTTAAGAGATGGGGTCTTGCGGTAGCTCCGGCTGGTCTTGAACTCTTCAGCTCAGGCAATCCACCTCCCTCGGCCTCCCAGAGTGCTGGGATTTTAGATGTGAGTCACCACGCATAGCTAATCTGAAATTTTTTTAAAAAGGAAACTATTTTGAGGTAAAATTTCATTGCTTCCTTAATTGGAGATTTTCTTGACTACTTAAAACTACTGAAATTTCTATGAAGAAGTAGTATAAAGTATTTCTGTTTTTATGGGTCCTTGTCTCAGCACTTAGTTTGAGGTTTCCCTTCATTTATCATTAATAAGGGTGTTTTGGGTATGTTGTTGCCATATGATTAAATGAAATAGAGGGCATAAAATTTCATTCAGATGGGAGGAATAATTTTCCATAATCTATTGAACAACATGGCGACTATAGTTAATAACAAGGTATATACTTAAAAATTGCTAAAAGTAGATTTTAAATGTTCTCATCACAGAAAAATATGTGAGGCAATATGTATGTTAATTAGCTTGTGATAGCCCTTATGTAATGTATAAACATATCAAATCATGAACACTGTAAATATATATACAATTTTTGTTTACCAATTAAAAAATAAATAAAGAATGAAGAGAAAATGAGAATGTTCTCTACAAACACCACACTTTTGTACTGACTTCCTGGAACGTCTGATGGGCTGACCATCGATCTGACCCATTTGCTAGGCTGTTAGGTATACAAAGTCAGGTGCATCTCTCACCTTGTCAGGAATTATTATGAAAGGTGGGGCATATGCTTAACCACCTTTGGAAAAGGATGCTCATTGTAATATGTGAGTATAGTTTGCTTCATTTGCTCGTCAACCTGACCTTCCCACCTGCTCTGCACAATCTGATTGAGATTCAGAGAACTTTGGAATTCATCTCATTAAAGCACTGCCCTAGAGTCCATTACTGCAAAATATCCACACCCGTGATCTTTGGAAGTTTAGAGAATGGACCAGTCTGGATATTTTTCTTCCTTTATTTTCACACTTGATCTTAGCCAAAAGGCCGAGAAGCGATCTTCCTTTATTTTAATGCTTCGTATCATCCTTTTTCAGGCTTTCCCATGATACTAATTAATCTCTTCTTTTCAAAATCTACCTTCCATTTATGATAAATAGTTTGAACTAACTTTTCCTCAGCTAGAAGGCAGGCCTTCTGACTGTATCTCTCTTCTGTCACTGACTACCTTTATCCTAAGGGCATTTTCCTCAGAACTGGTAATTTTAATTCATAGGAATTAAAACAGACACCCCACCAGGGGCTTCAGAGACACATTTAAGCCTTCTTGGGGAATCACCAAAGCCAGTTAGAGAGCAGCCCCTTCACTCTTAAGATTCTTTAGATATACAATGCGCCCTTTGACAGCGGAGAGCCAGCTGCCGAATAAATTCGGTTTCCTGTGCCACTCTTTCAATCGGAAGGTGTGCCAAGGCAAAGCATTTTGCTAGTATAACGGCAAAATCTTCAAATCAGGGACTGCAACAGTGATGGGGAAATGAGAGCTCCCCACCCCCACCCTCCAATTGACTTTTACTTGTAATTACAGTTAAACCTAAAGACTGGATTTTTTCCGAGTGTAATGGCTCCCAGGGGCATTTTTCACTGGAGCAGGTTAATTTATACTTACAATATCTGACCACAGCTAATCAATAAGAAGTCTGATGTGCAGAAGGAAGCCCTGGAGATACTGTAAGTAAACAGACCTCAGCAATTTGTCCGTATCCAGCCACTTCTGAGCTTATTTTTGGCACAATCTCCTTCCCTTCCTGGCATCTGTAAACTAGGGTTGAGAGACCATTTACTTGTTTCTATTTACTTATCAGAGGCTCTTGGAGGCTATGGCATCTCATGGCTTCAGAAGCCATGTATGAGAATTCATGGTCATTTAGGTGGGTCCTCAGGTCTTAACTAAGATTCTAGTGTCTCATTCTATGGATGGACACAAATAGGGTCTCTGCCTGACTCTGGGGTTGCTTCAGACATCTCACATAGAGAATAAAAGTACTTTGGCTTGGCAGAAATCATCATAGACATTTTTTCTTAGACTCATCCAAGACTGTCTTCTCCCAGGGTTGCAAAAATTAATCTCAGCATCTGAAGAGGATATTACCAAGCTGGAAACCACACAGGAGCCACCTGCATAGTGTAGAAACCTGAGCCTGGCAGCAGTGTTCACATTCCTTGCTGTCTTCTCCACTGTGCCTTGCACAGGCTGAGCTCAGAACTGATGGTTAAGGAATAGTTTTCAGTGTTTGCACCTGCTCTCAAAGGAGCAGGGCTGGGTTTCCAACAGTCTCCAAGTTTATCAAATGAGATCCTCCTGAATAAATAATGATCTAGCCCTATATGGTGGAATAATTATCTAGAATTTTTACTGAATACCAAGTTTCACAGTTTATCTTTTTATGTCAATAATTATGATCTATCCGGTGAATTTTGTTTTATTTCCATTTATTTGGAAGATGCTATTCTTAGATTTTCCCAGAAGGGAGCCATTTTGCAGTTATCCCCACAACTGGAGGCTGATGACTTTGAATATTTGACACTTTACCTTTCCCCTTACTAGACTTTTGATGTTACATTGTGGGATAAGGCTCAAGAAAGTTACACTTAATAATAGTAATTATTCAATTCACCTGGTTATGACAGCTAATCAAAATCCAACAAAATTAGGGGTCTTTGTAAGATAAATGGCATCTTTTGTTGCTCTTACCCAGTGTCCAAGAAGTATCCTTAGGACAAAGGAAAATCATCAGCATAATGTGTGAGCAAATATGCCTTTGTGGGTCCTGCTGACAGCAGCATTCACAAACCCCATGATTTGGCTGAGTGTGTGGAATGCCAGCCTGAGGCACAGAAGCTTGTTTACTGTGCTGATTAAAAGGAAAACTCGAAATGGCTGAGGAGATAGTGGCTTCTTGGGCTGTGTGTGTGCAGGGGAGGGATGAGGGCACAGGGGACCGGAGACTTGGAGGATGGTGAGAAGGTGAGCCTTGGGGTTCTCTTCTGCAGTGGTAATAATGCGCTCTTTAATGGTGAATGCTAGGTTTAAATTTTCCCTAACAATTTGGAGAGAAAAAAATTAAGGAAAGAACTCTATCTTGTGACTTGACCCTGGGAATATGTTTTACTTTTTGGTCCTTCTACTCCTCCTTTTCCCTCTTCACATCCTGATCTGCTGTGACATGAGGTTGAAGGGCGGAGAGGCAGCTGAGAGATGTGTCCGTCCCTCAGGAAAGGGCGAAGAAGGAATCTCTTCCACCATTGCCTAGGTTAATGGTAGAAGAGATTCCAAAAGAAAAGAAAAGAAAAGAACTAGCAAATGTATATTCAGAAGAGGGACAATAAATTAAAGTTGCTATACTTTGTGTTTTGTTTAACAGAACCTTAAGAAATTCTTCACAATTTATACCATATTCTCTCTCTCTCTCTCTCTCTCTCCCCCTCCCATGGCTCTATCTTCTCCTGTGAAATGCCTTTCCATCCAGGTACAAAAGGACTAATTGTTCTCTCATCTAGGCCTTGCCTGTGACCCCTGCCCCCACCTTCTTCTCCTTAGCCTTTATTTTCCAGAGTGGATCATACACAGAGAATAAAAGTGTAATAATGAATCACGCTGTTGCTTTGTAAATTGCTTTTGAAGAGGGGTTTCCTATTGGTGGGTGATAATAAATACCACGTACCATGTGCCATGCAGTGTGGTGACTTTTATACGTGTGTTGTCTCGTAGAACCCACTGAGCAACCCTACGAGCTCTGTGTTCTGTTATCTCCATTTTTATGTGATAAAACTGAGTCTCACAGAAGATGAATCTTATACCCAAGTTCTCAGCAAACACACTGTGCCCCCCCACCCAGTACTAGCCATTTTTCAATGCAAATTGTTCTTTCTTTGCCAGTAAAAAGGGGTCAGATAAACAATAAACTTCTTTTTGGCATTGGATGGTGCTTTCATTAACAAAGCAGAGTTGATCCCACAGAGCAGGGAAGTCATGGCCAAAGACCCAGGGCAAGGGTGGAAGCAGGAGCCCAGTAACCTCTGGTCTCCAAAGGTAAGAAGAACTTCATACAGCAGACTGAGCTCTTAAGAATATCATACTGGCCAGGCTAAAGATGGTTCTTGAGGCCTAAGATAAATCAAAAAAGAAAGGAACTTTGGTGTTTGAAAAATATAGTAAAATAGAAAGGCAAATTATCTGAAACCTTAAGATAGGAATAATTTTTATTCCTAATTGTTTAGCCTGTGGCTATCAAGCTGACCTAAAATGATAACTCAAATATACACGCAAGTGTAAATGTGTGTGTGTTTGTGTATGTGTGTTTATATACAGGGTGTCCATGAAGTTCATGCAGCTAATTTAAGTAGCACATGAACTTTATGGACCCCTGTATGTGGGTACATATAATGTCAAAACACTAAAAAATAACATCAACCTTTTAGAGGGAAATGCAGTGTATTACTATAGAATAACTGTGTTTTCATATCCGAGAGTTCATATTTAAAATACTTCTTCTGAGAAAGCAAGTAACCAAATTCTAGATGTTATTTTTTATTTTGAAAGCATTGCTTTAGACCCTGTCAATCCCTCAGGATGGACCCAAAGATTTCTTTGTTCTAATGTATTCAGGCTGTTTTTATGGTGGGCTGTGGAAAGGATTTAAGTGAAATGACAATTGGCTAAAAAACGAATTATCCACTATACTTGGATTCAGTCACTAAAATTAGGTTTCCTAATTTAATGACTGCTATAACAGGTATAGGACTGGATAAATCAGAAAGTGAAATAAAGATTTCGATAAAATTTAGTATACGAGCATCTCTCTTTTACCACTGACCTTCACACCATTGATGTTTATGGGTGCATCATTTATTAAAGATTGCTAAGTGCTGGACTGAGTTACAAAAATTAGTGTACGACTTGCTCAAAATGGAAACATAGTCTCAGGACAGTTTTAGGTATCACAAAAGAATAAAAACTTTGAAATCATTCCTAAATTATGGCATTTCTCTTGACAGAAAATAAAATCAACAAAATTATCATTCTTTACACTTTTGAGGAAGGAGGCATGTCACCTATTTGCAAGGTGTGTAAAAATGTCTCGGTATTAATTATTACTAGTCTACATTTAAGTTGTTTTCCCTTAATGCTTATTTTTTCCCCAGAAGGAAATATAGCAGACAAATACATTAATTTGTTAGGCAGTTGGGCAATGCCTCAGATTTAATTTTATTCTTAAGTACTTGAATTTGATAAGAAAGTTTAATAGATAATTTAATGGACAGAACTTATTTAAAAAAAAAGTATATTGTCTTGAAAGGGACCCCTGCCTCTCCTCTTTCCTGTGTTGTGAATATCATTTCTATGTAAGTATCGCTGCAGGAATAAGCTTTCCAAGCACCTTGAATCATCATCATTATTACAACTATTCATTAAAAGTTTACTCTCTATAGTATTTCATTTAATTTTGCTAGCATCTCATTTTAGCAAGCAGAGCCTCAGGATAATTTTATGTCTCTCGTGCAAAATCTTACTTTTTCACTGTCCCCAAAGCAAGGTACCATGGTTCCACCCTTCCATCCCAAGAAGTATATTTATTTTTCGTTATTGAACCAAGGACATTCTATAATGGTCTCCCTGAATATTTGTTACTGTCTATTTTCAAAAATCAAACAAAAGAAAATAAAAGGTTACAAGACCACATCTTTTATTTTTTAGAGATAGGATCTTGCTCTGTCACTCAGGTGGGAGTATAGTTGTGTGATCATAGCTGATCATAGCTCATTGTAATGTTGACCTACTAGGTTTAAGTAATCCTCCTGGGTAAGTGGGACTCCAGGCACATGACACCACACCTCATTAATTTAAAAATTCTTTGTATAGACTGCATATCACTATATTGCCTGGGCTGGTCTTGAACTTCTGGGTTCAAGTAATCCTCCTGTGTTGGCCTCCTAAAATGCTAGAATTCCAGAAAGATGAACAATCATGCCTGGCCTTTTTTTCTTTTAACTTATAATTTTCAACATATTAAGCATGTTCTAATTCACTCTTCATGGATTTTACCTTTCTAATTTTATCTTATTTTAATTTATTTTAGTTCATTTTTTATTGTTTGAGATTCATGGAGGGTAAAAAAATTGTTACATTGATTGAATTTGTTAGATAAAATCCCACTTCTAATTGTGTCCTGCCCCCAAGAGGGGTGCCATACAGTGTGACCTCTTATCCCCACTCCCTTCTCTTCGCTCCCCAATCCCTTATTCCCCTACACCTCTGTCTATTAGCTCATCTACTGCCTTCATGTTAGAATAGAGGACATTGGATTCCTGCTTCTCCATTCTTGTGATGCTTTACTAAGAAGAATGTATTCCATTTCTGTCCAGTTTAATACAAAAGATGTAAAGTCTCCATCTTTTTTAATGGCTGAACAGTATTCCATGGTATACATATACCACAGTTTGTCAATCCATTCCTGAGTTGGTGGGTATTTAGACTGTTTGCATATTTTGGCAATTGTAAAATGAGCTGTAATAAATAGTCTAGTGCAAAGTTAATACTTTGCATGAAATATCTTCCTTTATAACAGTGAAATTGCTTTCTCTTTTGTCTTGGGATTTTTTGGGGGGTGAAATTTAAGTTTTTGTATGAGTAGTACTATTATACCTATCTTGAGTGTCTTGCTTGTACTGTATCACATCATACCTTTGTTTAATTCTTAATAAACT
>CAUYON010075799.1:0-23275 GCA_963573935.1 Arctocebus calabarensis
CCCCCCCCCCCCCCCCCCCCCCCCCCCCCCCCCCCCCCCTACGACTACAGTCTTGCCCTCCCCGACGCTCTTCCGATCTGACGGTAGGGGAGAGGAGGGGAGAGGAGGGAAGAGGAGGGGAGAGGAGGGGAGAGGAGGGAAGGGGAGGGCAGGGGAGAGGAGGAAAGAGGAGAGGAACGTAGGGGAAAGGAGGGGAGAGGAGGGAAAAGGAGGGGAGAGGAAGGGAGGGAAGGGGAGGGAAGGGGAGGGGAGAGGAGGAAAGAGGAGAGGAAGGTAGGGGAGGGAAGAGGAGGGGAGAGGAGAGAGGAGGAAAGAGGAGAGGAAGGTAGGGGAGAGGAGGGGAGAGGAAGGGAGAGGAGAGGAGAAGGGAGACTTTTCTCTTCATTTGGGGACAGAGCACTTAGGAAAACAATTTGGAATCTTTCCCAGGAAATGTCTTTCTGTTTTCTCTCCGCTTCTCTCAATGTAAATAATCTGCAGCCCAGTGTGGAGACGTTTGCCCAGCTCTGGTAGTTAAGGTTAGTTTATTTAATTAAAGCCATGATTCAGGCTGCCACCAAGAGTTTATTAGAGCTCCATCCTCGCTGCTCTCCAGAACTGTGTCAAGGTGACTGCTCACCACACGACCCTGGAGGCTATTTTTACCCTCTTGATCTTGCTGTGATTAGTAAAGGCAATTAAGTGGTTGGATCAAAGCTCAGGGCCTCAGCCTTTTGGATGTTCTTTAACAACCCTGGCAGGGCTTGCAGAAATAAGCCTGGGAGGAATGAGCGTGGCCATGAATAAACATCACCTGGAGAGTGTGAAGGATGCTGCCAGAGAGGAGGCAGGGCTGGGGGGCGGGGCAAGGAGCCCCTCACCCAGCACGTTTCTATCTGTACCCTGTGCGCGCACCGCCTATCGAAAAAGCAAGTTCTTCAGTGTTCAATAAAGTACCTCAGTTTCCTGTCCTAACTTAGGGAGAGCTGCGACCCTTCTGCTGCTCTGCAGCCACAAACCAACGGCATCTGCTGGGCCCTAAGGCCCACCCTATATTTTGTTGTGGTATTTATTTATTTATTTATTTTTTGTAGAGACAGAGTCTCACTTTATCGCCCTCGGTAGAGTGCCGTGGCATCACACAGCTCACAGCAACCTCCAACTCCTGGGCTCAGGCGATTCTCTTGCCTCAGCCTCCCGAGTAGCAGGGACTACAGGCGCCCGCCACAATACCCAGCTATTTTTTTTCTGTTTTGCAGTTCGGCCAAGGCTGGGTTTGAACCCGTCACCTTCGGCATCTGGGGCCGGCAACCTATTCGCTGAGCCACAGGTGCCGCCCTTTGTTGTGGTCTTTAAAACAAACAAACAAAAGGTATAAAAGAATGTTCTGAATTAAAAAAAATAATTTGTGAACCAAATGGACCAGTTGACATTTATAGGGTACAAAAGAAACAAACCAGCTTACCTTGACCTTCCCATTGACCTGCGGTCTGGCATGAAGGACTCAGCATTTACTATTGTTCCCTACAGCTGGGAAACCCAGGGAGGAGAGAAAGATCGAAGTCCAAAGGTCAGGGGTTGCTCCTTGGATGGAGCCAGAACCTACTGCAGTGGACCCAGGTCTTGGACAGACAACCTGCTTGATGGGTGGAGGGAGCAGCGAGCAGAGTATGTCGGCGTCTCCGCTCTGTTCTGCGCACGTGCTGGGATTTGCTGCCAAGAGACTTCCTTTCTTCTCCGGGACCTGGCCATCCTTCATTTCTACCCTCTCAGAAGGAATAATTAGAAATAGGAATTCATACGCACACCACCTGCGAAGAGCCTGCTTCACCACGTAAAGTGCTACCAAAGGACAAAGTGAAATCCGAGCCCAACAGATGCTCAAGATTCCCTCAGATTGAGTCATCCGTTCAGTGGGTGTTTATGGAACCCGTGATGGCGCCTTTGGTCTAGAAGTGGAGACGCCAGGTGCAATTCCACGAAAGGGCGGGCAGAAGGCACAGGGGATTCTGGTGCGGGGGCTCTCATTGAAGGCTTCCTCGGGAGGGGCCCTGGCTGCCCTTGAGGTGACAGAGCGGCCATGTCAGCCACCTGCCGAGAAGGCACAGGGAGCCCAGCTGAGCAGACTGAATGGCCCAGGGGACGGCTGCACAGGCTGGGCATGGCCTGCAAGGTCCTTGAATAGGGGGCAGATTCAGACCCTGAGGAGCCCTTCAGACAGAGGGACCAGGAGACAGGGAAAGAGACTGAGGCAAGAGAGAGACCTGCGGGGGACCATCCAGCCCAGCACCAGGCCTGGTCATGCTTCTGCTATGGGTGCCTAGGGAGTCCCCTTCCTCCTAACAGGCTGTCTCCTTGGCTACTGGGGTGAGCGTGGGCTCCTTCCAAGCAAAGACACCTGAGCGGTACCAGAAGTCGGCACCGAGGAAATCAACCTGCTGGGGCAGGGGCTGGTGCAGGCAGCGTGAAGCCAGGCTGGGTCCCACTGTGTGGATGGGCCCCACCAGGACAGGCCTGTGCAGGACTGAGCTCAGGATGAGACCAGGAGGTGGCGGGGCCTGGCCCAGGAAGGAGGTTAGGAACTGGGGCCAGCCTGTGTCCACACACTGAGCCTTGCTCGGACACCTCTGCAGCCCTGTCAGTAGCCCGGCTGCTGCACCCTGGAGGCACCCATTGTCCTTCCCACCCTGCTCTGCCAGCCAGAGAGCCCAGCGGGGACACGGAGGCAGGCCCCCACACTATGAGGCTCTGGGCCCTCAAAGGGTCAGCTTGGGCTAGGGGCCTCCGGGCAGTCAGAGGTAGAACAGTAATCGGCTCTCTGAAAAACCTGGGCTCATCTCCTCTGTGTGCCTGAGACCTCGGCCCTAGGAGCCCATCCCGGTCCTCTGACCCTCCCTTCATCACACCAGCATGCTCTCCAGGGCCCTCTCACTGAGATTTCTGTGCCTTTTGAAAAAATTTACAAGGTTCCAGGAGTCGCAGAGGTGAGTTAGACTCCCCTGCTGCAGCCTTTGATGGGCTGACATGGTGTCCATGGCTCCCTGCGCTCCACACCTGGCCACGGCAGTCTATTGCCACCTGCCTGTGTCTCTTGAGTGTTCCCACTCATACAAAGTTCCACAGTTTCCTTGGCCCTAGTGATGAGAGACTGATGCTGAAAGACCAGGATGAGGCGGGGAGCGGCCTCTTCCCTGGTAATCTGTCCCCTGGAGTCAGGTGCGGGCACAGCCCCATGGAGACATTGCTGAGAGGCGAGTGGGCTCCACACGGGACAGGCTGACCATGCTCGGTCTGTGCACGTCTCTGCCATTGGAATCCGTCTTTTGTGGGAAGGACAGGCTGGGCCTTGGTATTTGTCACTGTGACAGGACTCAGAGGCTCAGATAAGACCTCAATAAAGATAAACCAGCCCCATCTGCTCCTGGCACAGAATTCCAAGAGTTAACAAGTGGTGGGTCTCTAGGAACCTCCCTGGACCCAGAAATTAAATGCTTTTCCAGAGACTCAAAGTGAAGGACAGAAACCATCATTCCTGGCTGCCTTGACAAGCCATGGCATGTTTCTGTCATGAAACAAGTGGCTGCTCCCTGTGGTCATTGGAACAATGCCCCCCAAAGACACCTCCCTCCTAATCCCCAGAACCTGAGAGTGTGTTAGGGTCACTTGACGAAGGGACTAAGGTTGCTACTCAGCTGACCTTGAGATTACCCTGACTCCCCCAGGCAAGCCAAAGTTCAGCTAAAAATTCCTTAATGGTGGCTCGGTGCCTGTGGCTCAAGCAGCTAAGGCACCAGCCACGTACACCTGAGCGGCCAGGTTCGAATCCAACCCGGCACGCCAAACAACAATGACGGCTGCAACCAAACAATGGCCGGGCGTTGTGGCGGGCACCTGTAGTCCCAGCTACATGGGAGGCGGAGGCAGGAGGCTCGCTTGAGACCAGGTATTGGAGGTTGCTGTGAGCTGTGATGCCACAGCACTCTCTCCAGCGTGACAGCTTGAGGCTCTGTCTCAAAAAAAAAAAAAAATTCCTTAATGGTGGCTGGGAGTGGTGGTTCACGCCTATAATCCTGCACTCTGGGAGGCCAAGGCAGGTGGATTGCCCTGAGTTCACAGGTTCGAGACCAGCCTGAGAAGAGCAAGACCCTATCTCTAAAAATAGCTGGGCATTGTGGCAGGTGCCTGTAGTCCCAGGTACTTGGGAAGCTGAGACAAGGGGATTGCTTAAGCCTAAGAGTTTGAGGTTGCTGTGAGCTGTGACACCACGGCACTCTTCCGAGGACAACAAAGTGAGACTGTCTCAAAAAAAAAAAAAAAAAATCCTTAATGGTGTGGGGAGTTGCAAGGGGGAGATGTGAAGCAGTCAGAGGTCCCCTGCTGCTGGAAGCCGAAGGGGCGCCAGGCCGGGGACCCTGGGCAGACTTGGTGCTGAGAAAGGCCCCCCTGGAGCCTCCTGGAGGGGCTGGCAGCCGATGCCTGGCTCTGGCCAAGTGTGACCTGCACTGAATGTGTGAGCCACAGAGCTGCAAGATATCAACCGGGTTGTTTCCAGCCATTACATGTGTGATGACTTGTCACACTCACACAGCCCTTGCTCACATGAGGACCCGGGTGCGTCTTGGGGAGAGGAAGGAGGCAGGCACTTCCTCTGCCTGCTGGCTTTTCTGCCCATGCCACATGCTTTGTGCCCCTGCTGGTCTCTCCTTGTCAATCCTAGTGGTTCAGGGTCACATGTGCATCAAAGCACTTTGGTTTTGTTTGAAGACCTGCTTGTTTCCTGCCACTTTTATAACAGTCCAGCGCTGTCACACCAGTGCTGTGGCTGATGGCAGGACACAGGGACGCCCTTAACTGTGCTGCAGAGACAAACATGGACGTGTGTTTCTGTAGCTGAGACGGAGGCGGCACCTTGCTCACCTACGACGCACCTGTGTGTGGTTTGGTCTTCCACACCTTCAAAGGCCTTGCTCCTCTGACCTGGCAAGGGAGTCAGCCTGCAGGTGGCCTGACCAGGATCCAGACCAGGCCCTGCCCACGCCCCCACCACGCTGCACTCAAAGCTTCCACATCTATAATCAATTAGCACTTCAGCTGCAACAGTTAAAAATTAGTTTTAAAAGACTTGAAAACACATAAATAATTTAGACATTTGCTTGGTAAATGTTGCATCATCAAATGTGATTAAGTCAACTTTAATCAACTAACTAGTGTTTCAATTGTCACAAATTCTGAAATTGGTGAAGCCCAGTACACAGAGGTTTGCCCATGAAAAGGTTTGACCTCAGGTGTGTGACCCCAAGGACTGTCCAGGTGCTCTGGTAGCAAGGATTTGCTGCTACTCGGCACAGGACATTTCCTCTGAGACCACCTTTCTAGTGCTGCAACCTTTTAATACAGTTCCTACGGGTCACAACAGAATGTCCTCGAATGTTCCAGCTGCTGACCAAGGACTTCCTTGACATTTCACTAACTGAAAATAAAAAATAAAAACTTTCTTCAGGTGACTTTTGACTTCATGAGAGAGATTCATGTCACTGGCTTCTGCACGAAAGCTGTCTCCAAAATGTCCCTATTAGGTCAGTGACTAAATCACCACCTAGCAATATTTATGCTCCTTCCATGACCAAGAACACCCACATTGGTGAGAACGCATCTTGGCTGCCAAACAGGGCAGGTGTGGCCTGCAGGCACGGCCCAGACCAAGCTTACTACACAGCGGCTCTGCCTGGGCCCTCGGAGAAGCACATCTGCATCTGGCCGCAGCTGGATGGCCGGTGATTCCAGGGAATGTCCAGACATGATTGCGCTGGTTTCCCTGAGCCCTGCTGCTGCCTCCGCCTCAGTAGCCCCAGGGCAGCCTCCATCAGCAGGTGGTGCCTGACTTCACACTCGCAGAGAAATGCACCCCACAGGCCCACCAGAATTCCTATATAACTTCCTGTCATCAGTTAGATCCTTAAAGATAAATTTTAAGCATGTGAAAACTCAGCCTTGTTCAACAAAGCAGCCCTGGAGAAAGCTGTCCCCAGAGCCGCTGATGCTTACTGTCACCCCACCAGGCAGCCAGGTATGGGCTTGGCTCTCTGCCACTGGAGGGGGCTAGAACTGACCAGGTGGCTGTAGGGGACAACACAGAGCCACAGGCAGGGGGCTCAAGGCCAAGGCTCTGCCCTGCCCCTTCCTCAGACTTGGCTTTTTCTCATATGCGAAATACACCAAGGAGCTGTGGTTACGCAGACTCGGCCTGAGAACACTGGGTCTTCAACTTTGCTGCGTGTTTGCTTAAAAGGCAGCGTCCCAGACCCTGTGTCCAGAGCTCTGGCTGCTACGTGTGTGTCTGAGGTGGGACCTAGACGGCCACATTTCAGCAGGCATCAGGGTACTTCTGACGCAGGTGACCCAGACTGCGAAAAGCAAAAGTGAGGTGATTAATGATTAAGCTGGACAACATCAGGAGCAGAGAGGCCAGGCCACTGTGGTCAGCCACGTTCCGGGAAATGCTTTTCATGTCACTGGAGGAACAGCATCGGCTGATCTGCTCAGGAGCTGGACTCACGCCCATGACAAACTCCAGGAGAGCAGAGTCTGCTGTGTGTTAAGACCCACAGATCAGAGATCAGGGCTGTGTCCTCTTTCCTACGCCTGGGAATCGTTTCCAGCACCTGAGTTGGCTCTGCCAGGCCTGCTCCTTCAAGGGTCAGAGTCCGTCACTCCCCTTTCTATTCCACACTATCTGTTTCCAAGCAGAATATGAAGTGACAGCAAATCCAAGTCACCTTTTCCCACCCTCAGGTGCCGTTCTTCCCATCTCTCCGTGAGTCAGAGCCCCAACCGCTCGTACCCACCCTGCCGAACCCCTTAGGAAAGATGAGCCAGCCACAGTTTTAGCTCTGTCCCTATCCATCCAGAATAAAGATTCAATTTCCCATAGTTCACACAGCCAACCACGGTCATGTCCAAGTTGGGGCTGTGGGATGAAAGTAGAACAGGCCTCGCCCTTCCAGGAGGTGCCCCTGAAGGAAGGGGCATGACGTATTTCCTGCCCGTCCTTCCTCTCCGCTGGCTACGACAGGAGCCAGAAGCTCTGTGTGTCTCATGCACAGAACCCTGTCTCCGTCTCTGTGTCCCCGTCTCTGTCTCTGTCTCTGTGTCCCCACCTCTCTGTCTCCGTCTGTGTCTCTCTCATGCACCCTCCGGTCTCCTCCCCTACAATGGCACAGGACCCCCTCTCCTGGTCTCCATAGCTAATCATCCCCCGCCAGGTCCTGCCCCTCTGCTTCCTCCGGGACCTTGGTCCACTGACTCTCTGTCTCTCTCGACCGCAGCCCGTCCCTTTCAATCTATCTCTTACTAAGTAGAAGAACATTCCCCAGACTCTCATCTAACCATGCCCCCACGTGCGGCGGCCACGCTGCTTTCCTGGCTCCCTTTGTCAGTCTGTTTTGTGCCTCCCCACCCTGGCGAGGGCCAGGACGCTGCAGGGCATCTCCAGTGTGACTTCTTGGTGCCACTCAGCTGGCCGAGCATCCTCTCTGCAAGGCTGGTTTCTTCTGTGACCGAGTGTCTCCTGCTTCAGTCCTGTGTCACCACCTGCTATCCTCCAGAAAGCAGAGCCTGAGATGAGGCTCACCTGTGTGCTTTCCCAGTGAGAGGCAGGACGGGGGCAAATACAATGGCGCCATGGTCCCCAAGTTGGCTGAGTCTTCTCATGGGGCCAAGAGCCCTGTGACCTGCTGTGCCGCAGGTAGTCCACCCCACGGAGGAGGGGAAGAGGACCCTCACCTACCCACCCTTTGGAGATTCGCTCGTAAATGCTCATCCCCACACATCAGGGACACCAAGCAGGTGCCTGGGCATGTCCTGCATCACAACAGCTGGGGAAGTAACTAGTGCCAAGTGGCCTGAGGTGAGTGCTGTGTGCTGTGCCCATGTGCATACGCCCAGCCCCAAGGAGGGAGATGCCCAGGACCACCTGGTTGATGTCTGTGGCAACACACATGGCCCAAGGCCTGGGAGATAGAGGCTGAGAGGCCTTGTGGCAGTGTCAAGAGGGGTCTCCCCATCCAGAGTGACATCTCCCAGGCTCTGCTATGGTCCTCCCTGCTCATGCCACTGTCCCAGCTCCACACTCATTTATGCAACCCACTGGCCTCGACTGCAACGTCAAAACCCAAACTCAATACAGAAGTTCTTCAAACAACAAAAAATGACGTTGTTGTCCCCAGAGCGCAGAGCATAGGGACCCAGATGGATGGGCTCACACTCAAGGCCATGCAGCCACAGCACCCAAAGGTAACAGATGGAGAAGCATGGTGTGGTCCGTCCGTGTGATGGGGTGTGACTCAGCCTGAGGCCTGTGCAGTATGGACGAGCCAGAGAACACTGTGCCGAGTGACACGCGCCAGTCTCGGGAGGGGGACGCTGCCCCTGAACAGCTAGTTGAGTCCGCAAAGATGGGGAGTAGAGGACAGGCAGGCTCCAGGGCAGTGGGAGGGGTGTTTAATGGAAAGAGTTTAGTTTCAACATAACCAGTGTTCTAGAGAGCTGCTGCATAGCCATGTGGGTATACTCAGCCACAAACCTAGTATGGATACTTCAACAAAATTTAAAAAAATAACTGCACTTGTCTCCCCCCAGCCTTGCTCTGTTCCACACTGTTGGCCTCTCTGGATGGCGGCACTGTGTCCTAGTAGCTCAAGCCAGGAGCTGGTTCTCCTGGACTCATGCCCTCCTGCTGGCCCCTGGTGCCACATCCCTTGTAAAGTTGTGTCACCCCAGCCTTGGCACAAAGTCGTCTGATCCTCACCTAGGTCACCCCGGGTCTTCCCCACTGTCTTCTGGCCTGTTGTTGTCACTGTCAATCTAGCCTGCCTCCCTCCTGCCCTCACCTGCACAGGGCCCCGCCTGTCATACTTCCGAGTGCACCTCCCTCTCTCTCGTCCCCACGTCCCCCCCTGCTCTGCCCTCTGCCTAGAATGCCATTTCCCTCCCACTACCGTATTAACTGAAAAGCCCAGGGAAAAGCCCCCCACACACACAAAGTGCGCGTGTGCAGTTGAGGAGGGAGAGGCTGTGTGTTATTCTCTTGCTCACTCAGTAAGTTCCAGATGAGCCCTGCGAACCTGAGAGTCCGGCATGTCCCCTCAGAAACATGGAATCTGATTCACGTGTCTTAAAAGAAATTTATTCGGCTTCAGAAACTGTGTGCTCTTAAAACTTAAAAGGTAATCTTGGTAGGGAGCTTTCAGCAAGCACAGTCACTCATAAAGCTGAAGTGGTGAACTGGACAAAAAGGATCTAACGTGGATAGAGCTCTTTAGAAAAACTTTAACGAGAGGGGAACAAAAGTGAATGATGCTCTTTATATATTCATTTATGTATTTAACACGCATTTGTTGAGCGCTTGGATTGTGCCAGGAACAAAAGACTGGGCCAGCAGGTTCCTGATTTCAGGCACAAGCAGTGTGGCAGGGAGAGGCACCTGTCAGTCTGGGCAAGTCTTCACCGAAGGCCTCCGTGTCTAGGCGTGGCTCTAGGCAAAGCCCTTCCTCCTGCAGCTTTGAGTTTCATTCCCAGAGGAGGTGTGACAGCAGGGAATAAGATTAATTCAATAATTCATTATGATTACAGGTGGTGGCTAGTGATTAGACAGAAAACTTAGGCAGCAAATAAGCAGAGAGTAGGAAATTTTCTTAGAGAAAATGGCGGTAGAACTAAATGTGTGTGTGTGGGGGAACACTTTTAAAAGTGAGGGAAGGGGACTCCAGGCAGAGGGAGGCAGAGACGCGCAGACTGGGTCCACTCTGTCTAGTCTGAGGAGTGGGAAGAAAAGCCTGCCCAGAGCAGGTGGGCACACTGGTAGGGCCTGTGAGCTTTATTCTGGGGGCCCGGGAGGCCAAGAGAGAGCTGGGATCTCGCCCTGGTTGACATTTCAAAGCCCACCCTGATTGCTCTGTGCAGAGCAGAGGGTGAAGAGAGCTGGGAGCCATGGGAGATGGGCTGTGGCCTCCAGGCGAGATGGAGTCGTGGGGTGGGTGGGCAGACTGGGGTGCAGTGTGGACAGTGCAGAGGAAGAGACCCCTCTGTGACCGGTTTGGGTACATGGGGTAGGGGATGGAGACTCCAAGGTGCTTTTAGGCATTTTCTGCTCTGCACAGGCCATTTCAGAGCCCACCAGACAGCAAGCAGAGATGCCCAGTAGTTAGACAGTCAAGTTCAGAGTCCCGGGCAGATATATGGACTGCAGAAAATGTGAGGTCACGAGGGAGGAGGCGTGGGCTGAGCCCCTGCCGCGGGATGCTAGGACCAAAGGTTACTGCCTTGAGGGGCCTAGGAGCAGCAGCTTCAGAACTGGGACCAACAGAAAAGGGGGCAGGTGCTCCAGGAGATGGAGGACAAGGCACGGAGACAAGGAGGAGGGAGAGTCAACCCACTGTGTGAAACATCTGGGACCTGCAGGAGAGACCTGAGGACCTGAGAGACCTGAGGACCTGAGGAGAGACCTGGGGACCTGCAGGACAGACCTGGGGACCTGAGAGACCTGGGGACCTGAGGAGAGCCCTGGGGACCTGCAGGAGAGCCCTGGGGACCTGAGGACAGACCTGGGACCTGCAGGAGAGACCTGAGACCTGAGGAGAGACCTGGGGACCTGCAGGAGAGCCCTGGGGACCTGCAGGAGAGCACTGGGGACCTGCGGACAGACCCGGGACCTATAGGAGAGCCCTGGGGACCTGCAGGAGAGACCTGGGGACCTGAGGAGAGCCCTGGGGACCTTCAGGAGAGCCCTGGGGACCTGAGGACAGACCTGGGACCTGCAGGAGAGCCCTGGAGACCTGAGGAGAGCCCTGGGGACCTGCAGGACAGACCTGGGACCTGCAGGAGAGCCCTGGGGACCTGCAGGAGAGCACTGGGGACCTGCAGGAGAGCCCTGGGGACCTGAGAGACCTGGGGACCTGCAGGAGCCCTGGAGACCTGAGGAGAGACCTGGGGACCTGAGCTCACTGCAAACCGTTGCCTGATCCCATAGGTGGTAGAGGACCACGCATGCCGCTGATGTGTGTTTTGACTGACGCAGAAAGTGGTGGCCTGACACCTCCTGTTCATATGCTCCTGGCTGTGTGCCGACTCCCAAGAGCTCAAGGGTCATGCACAGGGCTCACCCCCGACCCTGCAGCCTCCGCGTGTTGTAAGGGTCTCTTGGAAACTGAAAGAGCTTCACATGTGAATACAGACATGCCCCAGTGTGCGGCAGCTGCTCAGGGCAGGACGCCAAGCTCCGAGTCCCTGGGTTCAACTCTCAGCACCAGCCCACAGGTGACAAGGCGTCTTAGTCCAGTCTCTCGCCACACCACAGCCTACACTTCGAGGATAGGATGAAATGAAAGAACCTGTCAAAAGCACCGTGCCTGAACCAGTATTCAACTCACCGTGGCCGCTACTGTGCCCACAGGTCACTTTGTCTCTCTTCACTTCTAATCACCACACACTTCGGCGGGTCTGACATTCAGATTCTGAAGCCAGGTGGCAGTGAGGGTCTGTCTAGGAAAGTAGGTGGGCTCCACCCATCCCAAGAGTAGGGAGCACTAGACGAGCAGCGGCTGGGGAAGAGTGGTCTTCCACGTGGGCTCTGGTTCCCCTCAACCGTTGCTTCCCTTGCAAAGGTTGCACAATCCTTGCGAACTGCTTTTGTTTTTGCAGAACCAGAGTAATTGAGAAGTAGGAAAACTTTTTGTCCCCAGACTCTCCCCTCACTCTGCTGAGCATTTAGATGGGCCCCGCCCTGGTCCGACTCACCCACTTTGCGTGTGAAGACAGTGCTGAGATGAGTCTGGAGTCTGAGGGGCTGGCAGAACCTCTGAGATGCTCAGCACAGTGCAGAGCCGAGCACCCGTGCCAACACCTGCTACCTATTCTCACTCATGAGGCCCACGTTCAGTTCTATCAAGAGTTTTAACAAGAAGCAGGTAGAAAAAAATTCAAGAACCTCCAGGGTGAAAACAAGTAAATGAATAAAATATCACATTTTTCCAAACCAGGGCTGTGAAGAGCTGGGCGCAGACCCCTCACATGCACAGACTTTGCTGTCTCCCAGGGCCTGGATCAACCGCAGGCGAGGGCTGCAAAGTCCTGGCCTTCTCTTTGCCTCTTTCTCCCTTGCATGTCAAGGCAGAAAATGATGCATCTCTTCCCAAGACTTTGCATCTGTCCTGACGTGCGCAGCCTGAGAAGCTGGGACATGCTTGATGCAGAGCTCCTCTCTTAGCGTGGCACTTCCGACGTGCTGTGCACAGGCCGATCTGCTCACCCGGGGCCCAGGACACCAGCTGAGGTCGTCAACTCCCCGGCAGAGGCACACACCACCTAGTTCTCCTGTAGCGGTCGGATGCAGGGGACCGAGGTGCTGGGGTGGCAGCAGCCTGGAGCAGATCCTGGGAACTCAGTGAGTCCCAGCGTCTCTGGACACCCAAGGGTCTGGGCGTCTTCCCTCCAGGAGGAGGGCTGCAGCTGTCCTCATGCACAACCCCCCACTCACTCAGCTGATGTGCACATGGCTGAGAGGACAGAATTCAGGGATGGGGATGAGGCCAGAGAGGACAAGCAGATGTGGCCACTGCAGACAGCACATTCACCAGGGGAGCCCCAACCCTCCTCACATCCTCCTGAGCACCCCAAGCCATGACGCTTCCTCCCCACCACGGCTCACCTCCACCCCATCCTCAGGGCCTGGCCCTGTGCTGACAGCCACGAGGAGGCCTGGCTTGCTGACTGGGCCCTGTCACTCTCTGCGCACCTGGCCACTTCTCCCTATCTATAAACATTCCGGATCCTGAATTCTAGGACGTTTTCTCCCAGTGCTTGTGAGCTGCTGTCACAAAACCCCACAGATTGGGTGCCTGTTAACAACAAGCGCAATTCCCACAGTGCTGGAGGCCGGAAGCCGGGTCAGCGTGCAGGTATATCTTACAGGGTGCAGACGCCGACTTCTTGCTGTGTGCTCACGTGGGGGGGGGGGGGGCAGCTCTCTGGGGCTTCTTTTGTCAAGGCACAAATCCCATTCTTGAGGCCCCTGTGACCTAGTCACCTTCCCAGCCCCCCTTTCTAAACACTATCACCTTGGGATAGGGTGGGAGGGACACAAACATTCATCCCTAACAGAAGTGGTGATCCTACTGGCAATAGTGCCAGATGCTGACAGGGTGGCTGGATGGGTAGTAGGTGCGGGTCTGATGGTGCTGGTCAGGCTGTGGGTTCAG
This sequence comes from Arctocebus calabarensis, assembly GCA_963573935.1. NCBI lineage: Eukaryota > Metazoa > Chordata > Mammalia > Primates > Lorisidae > Arctocebus > Arctocebus calabarensis. Next base: position 13,233 of record CAUYON010075799.1, read on the forward strand.
TCCAGAGGGAGGGTAGAGGCACAGTGAGCCTCTGAGTATGTGTGGAGGAGCCCCCCCACTCGTGCTGGCCTGAGGACCAGCTGGGGCTTCCCAGAACGAGGGCAGCAGGAAAATATGTCTCCACTGATGTAAGTCTCACCCTAATTCCCAAGAACTCCAGTCTGGACGGATGCACCTACCCAGAATCCCTGGTTTCTCGGCCCCTCCCCCTTGCCCACAGCTTTGGTGTGTTCTCCTCTGTGATTCCTGGGAACTCCGAGCTCCGAGGGTCCCTCACTGCTGTGCAGAATGGCTTTCCTTCTTTTTTTTTTTTTTTTTTGTGACAGAGCCTCAAGCTGTCTGGATAGAGTGCTGTGGCATCACAGCTCACAGCAACCTCCAATTCCTGGGCTCAAGCGAGTCTCCTGCCTCTGCCTCCCAAGTAGCTGGGACCACAGGCACCCACCACAATGCCCGGCCATTTTTTTTTTTTTTTTTTGGTTGCAGCCGTCATTGTTGTTTGGCGGGCCCAGGCTGGATTCGAACCCACCAGCTCAGGTGTACGTGGCTGGCGCCTTAGCCCATTGAGCCACAGGCGCCGAGCCATGGCTTTCCTTCTAATGCCCCTTGTGCTCATGCCACGTAAAGGTTGTTTCTTTTCCTTCTCTTTTTCCAGGACCCTTGTAGAGACCACCCAGGGGACATATCCCAGGATTTTCCAAAGTTTCAGAATTTGTGCTGCTAAAAAGAACCAACATAAAAAGATCCAGATCAGCCCCTGCAGACATCCTCCAGAAGTAATCCTTTCTAAAGTGTAACTTTTAATGCCCTCTCCCACAGAAAGGCACAGTACACTACTGCTAAAACCAAATAGAATTCCTTCCCCAAGTAGGGGAGGGGGTGGTGACAGGCACAGCGGAGGGCCCCAAGGTTGAAAACTCCATCCTCCTCCCCTCCTTTCCTCTCTAGCTGTGCTGTAGGGAGATTGCCCCCGGTTCCTGGCTGGCATCACTCTCATCCCTTCCTGGTCGCTGACAACAGGCTGGGGATTCCAGACGTCATTGAACGCAGGTGCATGGCCTTCTCTCAAAACCAGACCAGATCTCTGAGCTGGTGAAGGAACCATTCTCCCAAGGAAGGGAGCTGGCTGCAGGGTGACACTGATGCTGTGGCAGAGTGAAGAACAGGGTGGCTGGACCGGGTCCCTGGTAGGGCACGTGTAAGGCCGAGGGGCTGCTTGGCAAACGCACCCCACAACCACTCCATCTCTGAACTCCATTTTGCAAATGCCAAAATGCCTAACTTCTTCAGTGAGTGGAGCTGCCTCCACGAGGGTGCTGCGGATACAAAGACCTTGTGTGTGCAGTGCACCCTCCAGCCAGCCCTGAGGGCCAGGCTGACCCTCCCCTTCCGCCCGCTCACCTGCCACCTGCCTACCTGGTGGTGTGGTGGGAGGAGTGCTTCTCAGGCCACCCCAAGGATGTGGGACTGGAAGAAGACAGTTTGTTTCAAAGTTTCTGCCCAGTAGCCCTCTTTTCTGTAGTGGGGCAGAAGCGACAGTGAAATCAGTGTACACTGACTCTCCATCTTTGGAGTAAAAAATCTGCTTTTCAGAGATTTTTTAGATGCCGAGTCACCATCGTATGAAATTCTCAACTGGATTATATGGAATGAATTTGATTGAGGCATCTGGAAATTTCTCTTGTGATTTAAGATGTGGGAAAGTAAAAAAAATCATTCTCTGTTTCCCGTAATTCATAAAATCATTAGCCATTCTCTGTAAATAGTTCAGAAATCATAGAAGAGACACAGGTCTCTGAGCCATGCAGTGGGGTGCTGAGGATCTGAGGATGTGGGGGGCTGGCTCCCTGGCAGGCCCACCTCAGGGCTGCCTCGGGGTGGAACGCTGCTAACTGCGTCCTGCCCCAAGTGTGGTGTGGGCCTGTCAGCTGCTCATCTGTCAGGTGTGCACAGCTTCACAATCCCAGTGTGAAGACCCCATGGGACGGCCCCCGTTTCCACGTGATGTCTGAGGCCTAGAGCAGCGACTCCCTGACCCAGGGTCCTAGGCCTTCCCAGTAGCAAGTGCAGATGTCCAGGGTCCTCCCAGGACTGCTGCCCCCACCTCAGCCCCTGGCCCTCCTGTCAGTGTGATCTGACCCCTGCCAGGACCTGCCCACACAAAGGTCCAGTGAAGGTCCTGCCTTTAGGCAGCACCTTATGTGTGGGAGGACAGGCCAGAAAGGAGAAGAAATACACAGTGAGGCCTCAGAGGTGCCAGCACGGGGAGACAGTGCACCTGAGGGCCACCTGCCCCACGAGGGCAGCAGCTTCTCTGAGGGAACAGAATCCCACCAGAGACCTACAGGTAGCAAATCCGAGCAGAACCACAGTTTGAAGCAGCAGGGAGAGTGGAGGCTGGAGCTCTCCAAGCTGCGCCCTACACCTGCCCCTAGCTGGGTGTGGGGCACACAACTCTGTTCACGACGAGGGCTCACAGCACAGGCTGCCTCGTGACAGACGTTTGTCGGGTACCACTGTGCTGGACATGGGTGAGGCTGAGGCTTCAGGGATATCTGAATCAGCCTGTGCTGCCTTTACAAAGAGCCATGGGTGGGGAGGTCTAAACAATGGGACTTGGTTCCCTCAGGGTTCCCGAGGCCGGTCATCTCAGTGTCTGCAGGGCTGGGGCCCCTGGGCTTGTAGACAGCCATCTTCTCCCTGTGTCCTCACAGGGTCACCCTCTCAATGTCCGGCTCCTACTCTCTTAGGAGGATACCCAGTGACCTCAATTTGCCATAAAAAAATGCCCCCTACCAGCCTAGGAGCACCAAAGATGGCAAACTAGCAAAGCAGGGAGAGTGGGTGGCGTGGCACAGCCTCAGGAGCCTGGCCGGCCCAGCCCACCTTGAACTCCAGCCGCCAGAACCATGGGCAGCATGGTTGGTGGAGCCCCGTGTGTGCAGTTAGAGGCCTCAGTGCCTCTCCCTTTTCCGGAACAGGCCTCTCCCACCACTGGCCACTGCATGCAGGGAGCAAGTGACACAGGACAGCAGTGCGGGAGGGAAGGGGCAGGACGCTGGTAGGAAGGGAAGGCCCTTTCTGAGACTCCATACCAGAGGGAGCTCACGCCACAAGGACCAAGGTTGTGAGCACAGTGGGGGAAGGAATCACAGCAAGAGAAGCCGTGATCACAGCAAGAAAGGGGAAAGGGCTGTGGACGGCAGGAGCTTCAGCAGGTGCCACAGCTCAGGCTCCATGTTCTGCAGCATCGGGCTGGAGCAGGAGGAACTGAATCCTGGGAGTGGGCTGGCTGGGCCCCACATCCGGCCAAGGGTGAACGCCTTAGAGTTCCAAGGACGTCCCGGTGGCCGGATTGCCCTGTCCTCCTGCCCGGGGCACGTGGTGTCTGCACTCACTGCTGGGAGAGCCGGACTGCCCACTTGTTTTCTCAGGGTCAGCCAAATCTCGTGACAGAAAGTGGTGTGACTCAGGAGCTTTCCAGAATGGCACAACCTTTCCAAGGGGGTGTTCCTGCTTTGCACAGGGTGAAGTTATGCAAGTTCCCAAAAAACAATCTATGGACTTGGCTCACTTGAGTGCCCAACTGAAAGCAGATAGCAGTAAGCAGACTCCACTGGGTGGAAATCAAGGTTAACCAAAGGGCAGGGAGGGAAGCAGCACCGGGCGCAAGTTCGTGCAGTCTGAGGCCTCCGAGCACGCGGAGGAAGCTTCCTGCAGCCACGGCTCCTGCGTCAGGGCAGAGGCACGAGGAGGAGCAATTCCTCGGGAAGAGCCATCGCTCATCCTCTGCAGACAGCATTTGGAAACCGGGGTGCGGGGACAGGGAGGGCATGAGAGGCGGCACATGGGGAGGCCTGCGCTGCACAGGTGGGCTTTCCTGGAAGATGCACGGACGAGCACAGCCCCTCCTGCAAACTGCTAACCCAGCGGGAAGGAGGACAGGAGTTTGCAACGTCCTGTCCTAAAAATGTGCATCCACAAAGAAATGTGCATTCTTAACACCAACCCTGGAGAGGAAGGTCTGTGGGGAGCACAGGTCCCTAACCCGTGCCCTGAGTGTCACTATCAATCCGTGGCAGCCTTGGAAGTGGCCAGCAGTACCAGAGATGGGAGGGCATTAACAGAGCTGTCACAGCAGACCCAGACACAGTGGTGGGATTAATTTTTCCTTCATTAATAATATCCTCATTTGCATGGTTAATATGTCATAGTGGGTGAGCACGGGCGGCTACAAATAAAATCACTGAGCAAAAATGCCCCCTGCTGAGCAGGAAGAACAAGACAAATGAATGCTTAGCTAAGTGAGCAGGAGGCCGTATTTCCCCAACGCAGCACTAGAAAGCAGGAAATATCACCGTCATTGGGACCACGTGTTGAGGAACGTGGAGCCAGGCATCCCGGAGAGCTCCACTACCGACGACTGCCCCTGGACAATTCCAGCAGGCCCAGACAGGCCTGGCTCTGTGGCCTGGGGACTCCCTGCTCACCTGGCCCTGATTCCCAAGCTGGCCCCAGGTCAAAGGGCAGAAACGTCTTGGTGCCGTGCCCCTCAGAGCCCAGACCACGTGTTCCTAAAGAAATTGCCAACCCAGCAATTGCTGGCCCGCTGCCTCTGGGAGGGGTGGGGCATTGCCCAGGTCATTAGCAGGGATGGAGGGGAAACTGGAGAATAGCATAGAATGGCCCCGGGCCCTTGAGGCAGCTCTGGAGGGTGCTGGAATCTTCTCAGAACATAGCTTCATGCCAGGAAGGCGCTCACATAGACCCTGGGTGCAGACAGTGCCCTTGACCCTGGGATGTAGTGTAAAGAGCAATGCAACTCTTTGTAGTGATGGGCATATTCTAGAAACAATGTCCAGGACAGTAGTCATTGAGCATTTGAAATGTGGCCTATCGAGAAACGGGATTTTTAACTTCATTTAACTTTAGTGTAAATTTTAAAAGCCACGTGTGGCCAATGGCCACTATACCAGACTGGGGTGAGGGGTCGGGAGAGGGTGTGAGTGATGGCCCCTGCCCAGGGACGAGAGGAGCACGGCGCTGGTGCTTACCTGACTGTGCTACCTGGACAGGTGCAGTGCACATCCCTGGCTCCATTACTCCATCTGGGGTGTGAGGAGGCTGGACTAGGCACCCTGCAGCCCACATCCTGCATTTCTTCATTTGACTGCCTTACTTATTGTCACTCTGAGGCATCACTGGCCCCGCACTCCCGGCAGACTCAGGCTCCTCATCCCTAGTTTCCAGCTGCAACCCTGCATTTCCCCTACATGAGCAGATGGTGTGGCCACATCACCTGCCCCAGAGGTGCCTCATGCCTCCTCCTTGTGCCCCGGGTCACCCGTACTCCTCTGCTCCCTAGACCCTACTCTTGCTAGTGGGAGACTCACCCTAAGCCCCCTTTTCTGGAAGCTTCCCTGCATGCCAAGGCCCACAAACACCTCATCTCCCTCTCATGCAGAAGGAACCTCAGCCTGGGCTGCTAGTAGCTTGTAGCTGGCTTAGGTTTCTCTTGGTAGCAAGGTGGCAAGGCACCTGCACACACCTGGAGCACAGAGGACTCAGGGAAGGAGGCCAGGAGCTTGTTGTCACCAACCTGCAGCTTGGCATCCGGAAGGAACGGGATCGCCCAGCTTCTTCCTGTGCAACCTGAGGACGCAGCGTCTCCCCTGGGGGCTGTCACAAGAGGCAGGGAAATCACGTGTGCAGAGCACCACGCCAGCCTCCCTGTCACCCCTGAAGACAAGGTGTGCTCCCACAGCCGGGGCTCTCTGCAGAGGAGGAGAAGCTGTGCTGACCACGGGGTTTCCTCATCCCGCCAACCTAGCGTCTGCAGTGGTCTTAGCGTGGCCTCATTCATTGAAGATGAGCTGAATAACATTCTAAGAATGCACTCCCACTCTCTCGTTGCTGTTTGGAAGTGTTCCTGCCTAACGAATTTAGTTTTCTCATCTTCCTTATCTTCCCTTGGAATTTAAATAAAAAAAAAAAAAAAAGAAAAGAAAAGGGAAGGGAAAGGAGGTTGGAAGGGAGGGAGAGAATATAAAAGAAACGGGGCGAGAGGAAATGCGACCTTCTGGACCTTCTAGAACAGTTCGCATTTGCTCAAATATGAAGAGCAGTGACACCGACTTCTGTGAGACAAATATGACTTCTCTTTCCCTGCGCCAGCCGCCAGGCCCCAAAACGTGGTGATTCTAACTTTCTACACCCCTGACACAGACACGGCTCAGAAACAGCTGGACGAGAGTCAGACAGCCCCAGGGTCAGTCCATGCCGACTGCCTTCCCTGTATTTCTCTAACATGATGTATGAGTAGCCTCTGTTCCCTGAGAGAGCACCGTATCTAGACTAACTCTCACGTCAGCCATGTCGTGTCCTCACTTTAATGGTGTCTTTCGTTTTCCTTCTGAGCTTCACAAGCCCTGCACTTGTGATCTGGGATAAAAACTATGCAGATAATATGTTGAATAAAGACTTTTATGGACACTATTTATATAATCCAGATGAAAGGCCGGGTCCATGTGGCCCGTCTCTGAATAAAGCTGCATCTGAAGACACAGAGTCCAGCAACTGGACAGAACTTAAAACGGATTTGAATTTCTTCTTTACGTCTCCTGGGGTTTAGATTATTTTTCTAACCCATGGCTGCATTTCTTCAGACACCCAGACTTTACTTTTCACAGTGCCCTCTGCCCACAGTGGCTCTCCTGACCTGCAGCCTGCCCCCCTGGGCTCTGCTCTGGACCTGCACTGTCCAGTGGAAATGGATCACCAGCTGCCCCAAAGCAGAGAGCAGATTAGGGACCACGGAGTGGGGAGGCCCAGAGAAATGGGGAGATGCGGGTCGGTCAAAGCGCGCACCCTGCAGTTAGGCAGGGTGTTTAGGCCCAGGGCTGTAATGCTCAGCAAGGCTGCGGTTAGTGACACTGTTTGTATGCAAGAAATCTGGAAAGTAGATTTTAGATACTCCCACACAAAAGGAAGGAAGAGTTACTACATGAGGTGGTGCAAATGTTAATTTGCTTGATTGTAGTAATCACTTCACTATAAACATGTACATCAAAACACCACGCTGTAAATTTTTTTAACCTTGTTGTACAGCTAAATTGTGTACATCAAAAAAAAAAAGGAAATACATCACCAGGCACATGTATGACTTGAAATAGTCTCAAAGACACTTCTTTTAAAAGTAAAAAAAAAGTAAAATTAATTTAAATATTATGTTTTATTTAACCTAGTATATTCTAAATATAAAATATTTGAATAACTTATATATTGCATTCTTTTCATACTAAGTCTTTGAAATTCAGTGTGTGTTTTATATCCTACAGCACAACCTAGTTTGGACTGACCACAAGTGCCCAAAAGTGCACATGGAGAGAGCCCCAAAGGCACATGTGAGTGATGGCTGCCACATTGGACACAGTTCTAGTTCTAGTCCATTCTACTGGTTATTGTGGGCTCCCCCCACATTCATCTGTTGAAGCCCTAACCCCCAATGTGATAGTGTTTGGACCTGGGACTTTGGCAGGTTCGTAGGTCCTGAGGCTGGGCGCTCATTCTGGGCTTAGTGCCCCTACAAAAACCAGCGAGAGGGTGTTCCTCACACTGCAGCTTGAGAACACATCTGAAGCCAGGAGGAAGTGGGTCGTCTCACTCTCCCAGCCCAGAACTGTAGGAAATTCATGTGTGTCATTGAGGCCCCGTCTATGTGTGGCATTTCATTGTGGTGGCTGAGCTGAGACACTGGTTCTGCAAGGCAAATGCCCTCAAAAGATCTGGCAAAATCACACTCTCCTCAGAGGGCCAGTGCAGAGGGGCAGGTGGCCAAGGCTCCTGGAAGCCGGAACTGCCACGAGGCTGAGCGTCACTGTGTTCATCACTGCTGTGCCCAGAAGCATGTAAAGAACTAGATTTCCCCAGTTCCTAAGTTCATGGGCTTTCTGTATCATGGAAAAGACAGGACAACAACTCTTATACGCCTCATGTTAGTATCTAACCCACCATCTGCTTGCATGGAAAACGCCACAAGAGCCACAGGGAAACCCAGAGATGGGTGAGTGATGGAGACAAGTCCCAAAGAACTGGAGGGACGTGGAATTATTTTGGGATAGTGTACAAAGAACCCACCGCTAGTACCACCTACTGCTGAACGCTTAGAAGGCTAGCTTTATTTTTAAATGCCTTTACCAAAACCAAGAATTATGTCCACAGGCTAGGGCCATTCCAGCTTCTGATGCCGCATCTGATATGATTTTACTTTTACTCAAATTGTTTCGGGTTGCCCATGAGCCATATATTAATTTGGTCCTTATATTTTCAGACACTATTTCTTCCCACTGTTAAGCAAAAAAAGAGTCAAAGTGAAAAAACAAACATGATACAAAGCTCTGACATCATTAAAAAAATTAATTGGTCAGTGGTGGCCTAAATGACAGAAAAGTCCCTGACTTCTGTGAGGGCAAGATTTTACAAATAAGAAAGGACACCCAGAGAATTTAGAAAATACTCGCCTCAAATTACCAATGTTAGCCACTGCCCCCTTGGCTCCTGTCACCACTTAAGCCGTGTCAGGAACTCCCACACTTTCATACCCATAAAAATCCAGAAAATGATTAAACAAAATAATTTGAAATGCCTGCCAAGGTCGAGGTACTAGAAAGTGTCCTTAAGTAAAAAGACGGTGCCTGGGATTAATCTGAGCGCCGAGTGGAGTGACTGACACAAGGCAGCATCTGTGTTTTCCTTGGCGCGGGGGACGGGGATCTTGCCCCTGCCCCCATGCAAGCAGCGGTCACTGGGAGCAACGCCTGGTGCCTTCTGGCTTACTCTTAACTCCCCGACAAGACTTACCAGCTTCTGTAAAACACTGGGTGAAGTAGCCACAAGCCAATTTGAGGAAAGCAGGCGAGAGTTAAGTGCAGAAGAGAAAATATCATAAATTGTGTAAAAGATCGTTGGGAGGCAAGGGGGCAAAGACTAGAGCACAGCCTTGAAGGTGATCCAGGAGGGTCTGCCAAGAGTCCGCAGCACAGAGAGTGATCTGTTGACGGACCTCGCTGGCCAGGGAGCAGCCACGCCTAGCAGAGGGGAGCCACGCTGTGTGGGGACAGCTACTCCACCTTCCCCACTAAGTGCTCATCAGCAGCCCACCCAGCCCATACAGACGGGGTCAGGGAGGGCCCAGCTGGCACCGTGGGGCTGGGCCATCCTCACGCAGTCACCGGCCAACGCGGCTCTCAGCTTCTCTCCACCACACTGTGCCGGCATGGTGGCCTCTCCTGTGACCCCAAAGCCTCACCAGGCAGCGGTCCTTGCATGGGAGGCTTTGCACTGTTTCACTTTTGAACAGGGGTCAGTGGTGACACTCTGCCTTAATCCCGAAGATGGTCTCTGATGCTGTCAGAGTTGGGCGACCCAGCGAGCACAGAGGTAGCAACAAGAAAGCAGCAGACTCCTCGTGTGGGTATGACCCCCACAACCCGGGCTGAAGGTCTCTGCCCACTCAGTACAGCTGGAAAATGTGCACCTCAATTATATGAATATTTTAGCTTCAACTGTTTCGTACTGTAATTTGTTTCTGATTACAAAAGAAATGCAATGAGGAGAGGGACGCCTAACCCTCACCAGAGGCTCCAATAGCCAACAAGGCTGGACAACTGCCGAGGAGACACCTGTGCCTTGGTGTCTCCTTCACTTCACACTTAGGACTAAATGTGGAACCCCCATCGCCTATGCCTAGGTCAATTTCTTGTGAATTTCCTAGGCCTCATTTCCATGAATGGACTGTATCCATTCATTGACACATTCATTCACCTTGCCCCCGGTGGAAGGGACTGTATTCATTCGCTTCCTGGCCAAGGAACCCATATACCTATATATACCCTGAGACTAAAGGCCTAAAGGAGAAGACAGGGAAAGACTGGGAGAGAAATGGAGAGAGCTTCTCTCTCCCCACTAGAATTCTCTCCCTCTACCAGGAGCTTTAGTGTTTTCTGTATTCTTTTCTGTAAATAAATTCTGTCTTACCACTGGGG
>CAUYON010075803.1:0-12048 GCA_963573935.1 Arctocebus calabarensis
CGTCTGTGGCTCAGCGGGCTGAGGCGCCAGCCACGTACACCTGAGCTGGCGGGTTCGAATCCAGCCCAGGCCCAGGCCTGCCAAACAACAATGATGGCTGCAACCAAAAAAAAAAAAAAAATGGCCGGGCATTGTGGCGGGTACCTGTGGTCCCAGCTACTTGGGAAGCAGAGGCAGGAGACTCGCTTGAGCCCAGGAATTGGAGGTTGCTGTGAGCTGTGATGCCACAGCACTCTATCCAGGGTGACAGCTTGAGGCTCTGTCTCAAAAAAAAAAAAGATATCATTATTTATACCATAGAATACCATTCAGCTATAAAAAGATAGAGACTTTACATCTTTTGTGTTAACCTGGATGGAGATGAAGAACATTCTCCTTAGTAAAGTATTTCAAGAATGGAAAATGAAGCATCCCATATTCTCAATACTAGTCTGCTAGCAGATGAACAACTATAGGCCCACACGAGAGAAAAGCACGAACTCAAGAAGGGGTTCAGGGGGCTCTCACCTAGTGGGTACGATGTAGGGGACTAGGGGACATCTCCTGGTGAAGAACTCAACTACAACTAGGACTATACCTTACAAACACAGAAAATGTAGCCCAATCGTATGTGCCCTTATGTTAATCCAAAATAAATAAATTAAAAAATAAATAAAATACCACACTTGCATTGTGAACCGCGTATCAGAAGACTGCTTAGTGCATATACGTACACTTTAAAGAAAATGACACTGTGTCTGTGTGACCGTCACCCCAGTTAAGAAATTGAATACAGCCATCACCTTAAAATAAAAGTGACACATCTTTACATATAAAGAGTTACAATATAAAGAGAAGTTCAAAGATGAAATCAGCAGAATCCCATCAAGAAGGGATAGCCACAGTATTTTGTGAATGTGCTTCCATATACCTTTTCTAAACATATAAACAACTAGAGATGCATGAATTATTTTTCATAAATGAAATTAGGCTATTTCTGCTCTCTGTCATCTCTTGGGTTTCTTTTTACTCAAAAATATATTGGAGAGGGTAAATGGTGGGATCACACTTATGGTGCATCTTAGAAGGGTACAGGTGAAACTTACTAAACGCAGAATATAAATGTTTTCATACAATAACCAAGAAAATCCCATGAAGGTTATGTTGAACAGTTTGATGAAAATATTTCAGATTGTATATGAAGCTAGCACATTGTACCCCTTGATTGCACTAATGTACACAGCTATGATTTAATAAAAAAAGAAAAGAAAGTACATAGAATATAAATATATATATATTTATATATATATAGTAGACATCTTCTCCTATCAGTAAATAACTGTCAGCATTTTCATTTTTTTTTTTTTTGAGACAGGGTCTTGCTCTGTCTCCCAGGCACAGCGGCATCATCATAGCTCACAGCAACATCAAACTCCTGGGCTCAAGTGATCCTCCTGCCTCAGCCTCCCAAGTAGCTAGGACTACAGGTATGCCACCATGCCTAGCTCATGTTTCTATTTTTTGTAGAGATGGGCTCTCTCTCTTGCTCAGGATGATCTTGAACTCCTGGCTTCAGGTGATTCTCCTGCCTTGGTTTCCCAAAGTGCTAGGATTATAAGCGTGAGCCAATGCACCCAGCCAACATTTTCTTTTCTAATAGCAAGGTAGTCTCCCTATCACGTAAACATACCACAATGTATCACTGGTTCTCAGTTGGCTAACTTGAAGTGGTTTTCTGAGTTCACTGTCACAAACATTGATGCCCTGACCATTGTTGGTCATACATCTCTGTAACACTTGTCAAAACTACCTTACGTTTTTGGTACTTTTTATAAATAATACTTTTTTTAAATTACATTTTCTAATTCTTTTGTTGATTTCTGCCATTGCCTTTATATTTCTTTGTACATTTATTATAAATGTTTATTATAAATTTATTATAAAAATTTATATAAATGTACACGTAAATGTACATTTATTTTAAGATATAGGTCTTATATCCATCTGCCCTGTTAATCTTGTTAATTCTAAGCATTTTATGTAAATTTTTATTTGCATAGTATATATCCACAAATGATGAAAGATTTATTCTTTCTATTCCTGTTCTTGACCATGGGCTTATTCGTGTTGTCTCACTGTGCCACCTTAGACTGTAACATATAACAACATAACTGTGATTGGAGAGTTTAGCATTACCTTATAGAAAGAAAGTCATCATGCAGACAAAAGTAAGATTTTCCAGAGTCTAAGCAATGCCAGTAGACTTAGTGATATAAATTTGTATATCTTAGTTGAATAAAGTTCTCTGTGCCCAGAAAGCAGGAAAAAAAGCATTCTTTTCAATCACATTTGTAAGTATTGACCATAATTAGGCCTTAAAAGAAATTTTATTACATTACTAAGGATTAATATACAAACTATGTGTTCAAATTAATGCAAAAAGTAGAAAATAACAAAAAGATAGTTTTATAAATCCCTTATATCTGAAAATGAAGTGACATGTTATTAAATAGCGTGTGGATTGGAAAGTCGTTTAGAAACTATATTCAGAACTAAATGCTAATGAAAGCACTACACGTCAAATTTTTAGAGCACATTGCAAACAATATGTGAAGTGTACCTTTCAGGAGACATGAAAGGTTAACCATATGACCTAAATATTCAAATCTATAAATTGAGTAAAGAGCAACACACCAAAGAGAAAATGAAAGTCAGATGTACAAAGAAATACAAAGGCAATGGCAGAAATCAACAAAGTAGAGAGTAAAGGAGTAGAGATGGTTAATGAAACCAAAAGCCAGGTCCTTCAAAAGATTTTGGAAGATAGACATTTTCTTAGAGTGCTCAAAATACAAATGAGATGCACATAAAATACCAAGAAATAGGAAATTACAACAAAGAGTTTTTTAGAAAAACTTTTAAATACTTTGAGTAAGTATTATGACAATAAACTTCTGAAACTTATATGCAATGGAGAAATTCCTAGTAAATCATAGAATGACATTTTAGGCAAAAGAAGAACAGAAACGCTAGATAGACAGATAAAAACTAAAGACTACAAATGATAGTTGAAGACATCTCTCCCAAAGTCCCAAGCCAGATAGCTTTCCAAAGAAATTATACTGAAATTGTAATGTTTTACAAAATGGTCTATAAAATAAAAAAAGAACACAAACTGCCCACCTTACTTTATAAAGCCAGTGCAATCTTGGTTCCAAACCCATGACACAATACAAGAGAAGCAGGTCTTTTTTGGTCTTTTACTTATGAACATGGATGCAGAATAAATACTAAATAAATAAATTAAATACTAAATCAAAGATTAGCTGCATGACACAGATAATTTTTAATTATCACATTGTGAATAAATCAGGTTTAATCCATTCATGCAAGAAAGTTGCAAACAGAACATGTATTATAGGAAATAATAGTAGTCCTGCAATGCTGCCAAGAACAGGATCAGCTCACAAAAATCAATAACATTTCTTTACACTAGTACCAACTTACTAGAATACATAACTAGAAAGTGTGATGCTATCCACAGTCACATCCTAGAGATTAATTTAAGAATACCTACCGCCTAAGGAAAAATTTAAACTATTGTGGACATAGTTAACTACATGAAGAGACATTGTACATTCTTAAGTAAAATAACTCAATATTATAAATATATCGGCCCTCCCCAATTTCAGATCTAAATTAAATTCAACCAATCAATACTTCAATTGATTGGTTGAACTGAGTCTTTTTAAAGACTCAAACTTGGGCGGCGCCTATGGCTCAGCGAGTAGGGCGCCAGCCCCATATACCAGGGGCTGCGGGTTCAAACCTGGCCCTGGCCGAATTGCATCAAAAAATAGCCGGGCGTTTTGGCGGGTACCTATAGTCCCAGCTACTGGGAGGCTGAGGCAAGAGAATCACCTGAGCCTAAGAGATGGAGGTTGCTGTGAGCTGTGTGACGCCACGGCACTCTACATATGGAGAATGATAAAGTGATACTCTGTCTCTACAAAAAAATAAATAAATAAAGACTGAGATTTGCTCTGAAAATTATATTGCTGTCTACTTGATGGTCGATCATTAAATGAACTGCAAGATATTTGTACAGTGAAAAGGCTACATAGCAATAAAAAGGAGGCACAGCAACAGTGAATCTCTACACCACGCTGAATTAAAACGCCAGGCACGAGAGGCTGTGTGCTGCAGGCTTCATCTGTGTAAAGTTCAACACAGCCAATTTAAGTTATGTTGTTTAGGGATGCAAAATCAAGTGGCAGAATTATTTTTAAAAGACAAAGAAGAAATTAAACAGTCATGAAAAGAGTCACTTCTGAAGTAGAGGAGGGAGTTTGAAGTGAGAAAGAAGCAGGCATAGCATCGCTATTCACAATAACCACAAGGTGGAAACAACCCAAAGGTTCATCTTCAAATGAATGGGTAAAAATGTGACTCCACATGCTGGAATATTACTGAGCCATTAAAAAGGATGAAATACTCATTATGTGTTATAACTCGGCTGAATCTGAAAAACATTGTGCGAAGTGAAAGAAACCAGACCCAAGTGGTAACTATTACAGAATTCCTTTCATATGAAACGTCCAGAGTAGGCACATGCATTGAGATGGAAGTCAGATCAATGCTTTCCAGGGAGCAAGAGGAGGAGGAAGAGTGGAGAGTGATGACTTAATGGATGCAGGTATTTTTGTGAGGTGCTGCAACAGTGTCAGAACTAGACAGCAGTGGAAATGCATTAAATGCTTCACTTTAAAATGATTAACTGGGCTTAGCGCCTGTGGCTTAACGGGGTAAGGCACCAGCCATGTACACCTGAGCTGGCGGGTTCGAATCCAGCCCGGGCCCGCCAAACAATGACGGCTGCAACCAAAAAATGGCCAGGCATTGTGGTGGGCTCCTGTAGTCCCAGCTGCTTGGGAGGCTGAGGCAGGAGACTCCGCTTGAGCCCAGGAACTGGAGGTTGCTGTGAGCTGTAATGCCACAGCACTCTTTCCAGGGTGACAGCTTGAGGCTCTGCCTCAAAAAACAAAAACAACAACAAAAAAAACAAAAAACCTCATCACCTTTGCAAATTAATTACACCCCAGCTATTACGTGGGTTTAATGAAAAGGGAATCCACATACATTATTTGGAATTACAAAAAAAAAAAGTCTATGAAAAAGATGGAAACATAACAAACATATTTACCTTCTTCCTGACAAGGTGGGAAATATCGGTCACACAATTTGATGAAGAAGCACCATCTGCTGGCTTTCTACTGGCAATCTGGCAAAAAGGAAGCCTTTCTTAGCACTGTACAAGCTACAGGACCAACGCTGAGCCTTAACATCAAATGACCAAGTAACACCTGAATACCCACCATGGAGACGGAAGAGCCTCCACTAGGAGTGAAACCTGAAGTAGAACTCTCCACCTGTGTGAGATAACAAACCTAAGTTGGTTTCAAGATAGAACCCTAGGCCACCCAGTCTTATAACAGGTACCCACCATGATCCAAGCAACTTACTAAGACCTGAAATACCAGTAGCTTCTACTCAGTATCAAGATCCAAGCTTCAGCTCAACACCTATGGCTTAAGCAGCTAAGGCGCTAGCCACATACACCTGAGCAAACAAAAAAATAGCTGGGCGTTGTGGTGGGTGCGTGTAGTCCCAGCTACTTGGGAGGTTGAGGCAGGAGACTCGCTTGAGCCCAGGAGTTGGATGTTGCTGTGAGCTGTGATGCTACAGCACTCTACCCAGGGTGACAACTTGAGGCTCTGTCTCATTTAAAAAAAAAAAAAAAGATCCCAGCTTCATCTGTACTTGTATACCCACCACCCGGGACATAGGAAGAATGAAGATATTAAACTAACCCCCAAACCGGCAGAGTAGGAAAATCCCTGATATCCCAGCAGCCAAAAGCAAAGGAAAGGCACACAGTGGTTCACACCTGTAATTCCAGCACTCTGGGAGGCTGAGGCAGTGGATTGTTTGAGCTCAGGAGTTTGAGATCATTTTGACAAGAGACCCTATCTCTAGTAAAAATAGCAATACAGCTTTGTGGCAGGTGCCTATAGTCCCAGCTACTTGGGAGGCTGAGGCATGAGGATCATTTAAGCCTATGATTTTGAGGTTGAATTGAGCTGAAATGACACCACTGTATTCTAGCCTAAAGCAACAGAGTGAGATTGTCTAGAAAAAGGAAAGAAAAAAAAGCAAAACCCAAGTAATTTGGGGTGAAAATTCCTCAGTGCTCACTAACCTATACAGAGTTCTCAGAAATGGAAACAATTGCTTACATTTGTTAGGAAATTTCTATTTGTCTGGTACTGTCAGAAATATTTTATACATATACACTATAGGTTGAACATCCCACTCCTAATCAGAATATCCAGAACTTTTTAAAGCACTGACAGGACACTTAAAGGAAATGCTCATTGGTGCATTTCTAATTTCAGATTAGGGATGCTCAATTTTAGATTAGTGATGTTAGGTATAATGCTAAAATTGTACAATCCAAAACACTTCTGGTTCCAACCATTTTGGATGAGGAAACTCAACCTGTACATGTATTATCTTCACTTTATAGATGGGTCAAATAAGACAGAGAAATGCCCAAGGTCACACATAGTAACACACAAAACTCAAACCCAGACAGACTGCGCTTCACAGCATATTCTTTTAACCAATGTATTCTTTCTTTCTTTTTTTTTTTTTTTTGAGACACAGCCTCAAGCTGTCACCCTGGATAGAGTGCTGTAACACCACAGCTCACAGCAACCTCCAACTCCTGGGCTCAAGAAATTGTCCTGCCTCCACCTCCCAAGTAGTTGGGACTACAAGTGCCCTCCACAACACCCGGCTTTTTTTTGTTGTTGTTGTTACAGTTTTGGACAGGGCTGGGTTTGAACCCACCCTAACTCACTGAACCACAGGCGCCACCTAACCAATGTATTCTTTCACAAGAAAAATTAGATGAGCTTCATCAACTCCCTGGAAACCAAGTCATAATGAAAACTTCCTAGTAAATGGAACTTAACATGAATGGTACCAAACATGCTATTATAAAAATTTTAAAAGGACACCACACTCACCAGAGTAGCTTTCAAAGCCAATTCAGCTACATTCCCACTACGCTGAGACTCCTTTGCATCTTCTATCTTCTCCCTAATTTCAGGTAGCAGTTCCTTCAGTTCCTCAATTTCTTTCTTATATTCAGTAGGTGATCCTTCAGCCTCCATCTGCTCCTTTAGTACTCCTGCAAAAATAACAGGCTAATGTGATCAGTAAGTTTCCGTAAGAAAGAATCATTATTTTTACCTGTCAGTTTGCTGAGTCCGCCAACAGAGGCTTGTGTTCACTCACCCATTCTCTTCTCAATGACTTCAATAGACTTGCTGAACTGTGCCACAGCCTCATCATACTGAGAGTTGTAACCATAGGCCAAGCCCAGCTGGTAGTGGGTTTCTGCAAGGAGCCGGTCGTGAGCTTCCAAGTACTGCTCCTGCAAGGTTAGGCAAGCCTGAAACTCCTCCACAGCTTGGATATAATTCTCTAATGAAGAGAAAAAAGTACAGCCAAGTAAATAGACAGGATTTATTATAAAGTACTCCCAAAATTTCAGACTCAACCTATGAAGAATGTCAGCTTGACTTCTAATTAAAGTACTTTCAAACACAGTACCACTTAAGAGATTGTTCATTGTTCCAGGGATTGTAGAAAACCTAAACCTCCTTTCTTTTTTTGTAGAGACAGAGTCTTACTTTATCGCCCTTGGTAGAGTGCCGTGGTGTCACACAGCTCACAGCAACCTCCAACTCCTGGGCTTAGGTGATTCTCTTGCCTCAGCCTCCCGAGAAGCTGGGACTACAGGCACCTGCCACAACATCTGGCTATAAACTTACTGTCTTTTTAAATCCAGCCACCTTACTTATGATCAATCAAGCTAGATTCCAAAGAATTTGTTAGAGAACAAATAGGAGAAGAGTGCAGGAAGTGGTTAGAGGAGAATGTAAAATGGAATATGTATTACCAGATTCAACACTAACTTCTCCGAGTTTAAGATGTGCCTGTGCAGCATAAAGCTGTGCTTCTTTTGTTTCTTGCCTAAAAGAAGGAAAACAGATCAGAAACCTAAATAGTACTTGTCTAATCCTGTTTTCTTTCTTCCTTTCTGTTTTTGAGACAGAGTCTCAAGCTGTTGCCCTGGGTAGCGTGCTGTGGCGTCACAGCTCACAGCAACCTCAAACTCTTGGGCTCAAGCAATCCTCTTGCCTCAGCCTTCCAAGTAGCTGGGACTACAGGTGCCCTCTACAATGCCCGGAAATTTTTATTTTTTTGGTAGTAGTTGTCATCATTGTTTTGGTGGGCCTGGGCTGGATTCCAACCTGCCAGCTCTGGTGCATGAGGCTGGTGCCCTAGCCACTTTAGCTACAGGCACCGAGTCTCTTTTTTTTTTCTCTTTGACAGAATCTTACTTTGTTACCCTTGGCAGAGTGCCCTTGCATCTTTGCTTACAGCAACCTCAAACTCTTGGGCTCAAATGAGTCTCTTTCCTTAGTCTCTCAAGTAGCCAGGATTATAGGCGCTTGCCACAACGCCCAGGATCTTGAACTCCTGAGCTCAATCGCTGTACCCCCGTTGGCCTCCCAGACTGCTAGGATCACAGGTATGAGCCACTACTGTGCCTGTCTCTCCTATCTGCTTTCTATCTTCCTTTTTTTTAAATTTGGAGACAGAGTCTCACTTTGTTGCCCCTGGTGAGTGCCATTGCGTCATAGGTCACAACCTCAAACTCTCTATCAATTCTCTTGCCTTAGCCTCCCAAGTAGGCACCCGCCACAACGCCTGACTATTTTTAGAGATGAGACCTTGCTCTTGCTCAGGCTGGTTTCTAACCCATGAGGCTCAGTCAGCTTCCCAAGTGCTGCTTTCTATTTTCAACCACCAAGACCCCAAACTGAGCACAGAAGCAAGAGTTTTACCTTTTGAAAATGATCTTTGCTAAATCCAGCATATCCCAGGCAAGCTCTAGGTTTCCAATCTCCTCCTCTTCATTTTCTTGAAGAGACTAAAGTATATCCAAATCATTTTAATTAGGCAGAAGGACACGAAGGACATTTTTTTAGATTACAAATCTAAATGTATAATTTACTATGGCTTAGAAAAACCCAAACACACACACTCACACACAAAACCTGATATGCAATTCAAAACGTTAAGACATTCTCCCCTAAAACCTAGAGAATGGGTCCCTACAACAGTTTTTATCCATTATCACCTTATGTCAGTGGTAGTTCACTGTGAAATTTGGGGTCATATAATACCAGACAGAACTCCCTGGGATCAAATATATCTGTCCATCCCACACATGAATAAAAGGGTCCCTAATCTCTAACCAAGAGACATATCTGTAGTTATCATGCCTATACTAGCAAGCTACAGTCGTACGATAAGAAAGCAGACAACAGTAGTGAATGAAAACAACTTACCTTATTTTCAAGAACTGAATCGTTTGGTGTTTCTTCAGCCTTGTCATTTTCTTTATCCTCTTCTTCTGAGCCTTCAGTTTCTACAAGCAAAAATTCCTTGGTATTGAGAATCAAACTAAAGATACCTTCGCACTAGTCAGAGATTCCAATAAACATGTCAATCTATATTGCAAGACACAAGCCAGATGCTAATCCAAATCAGATAGCATTTGACTTGATTGTAAGTCAGTGGTTACAGTCTACTTCAAGTCTAACCAAGATTTTGAATGTATAACCTTACACTCTATTGAGTTAGACCTTCAGCAATTAAAAGGCTGAGTGTTTCTCTTATGATAGTCAACCTGGATCATTGAGAATCAGATTAGCTACTGCTTCGTACTTGCTGGCTAGAAGCTCCCATCCATTCAACCAGAAGGTAGAGACCTTGCCCACTGTTTCTGGTATCTTTTAAGCCTCTCATTACATATTATTAATAGTATAGCAAAGTGCCAAAACTTAAAATATTCCAGTCCATTCACAGCAAGAATGCTCAAGAGACTAGCTTTCCCATAACAAAGCTATGGAGAAAAAAACAGCATAACTTGCTAACTCGTACCAATGAGCATGCCACGGACTCCAGCCAGCTCTAGCACATACAGTATTTAAGTGAGCAGTACCCCAACTTGTTATTTTACTCCTGTACTTTATTAACAATTCCTTTTAAATCTCATGCCATATTGATACTGTATTGACATATACTCACAAGTCAAATGACTAAAGATGGCTCTAGGGTGGCAGTGGTTAGGGAGCCAGCCACATACACTAAGGCTGATGGGTTCAAACCAGCTAAAACAATGACAACTGCTGTGGCGCCTATAGCTCAAGCAACTAAGGTGCCAGCCACATACTCCAGAGCTGGCAGGTTCAAATCTGGCCCGGGCCTGACAAACAATGACAACTATAACCAAAAAAATAGCTTGGCATTGTGGCAGTTGCCTGTAGTCCCAGGTATTCGGTAGGCTGAGACAAGAGAATCACTTAAGCCCAAGAGTTTGAGGTGGCTGTGAGCTGTGATGCCACAGCACTCTACTGAGGGTGACATAATGACAGTCTCAAAAAGAAAAATAAATAAATAAATAAAAGGCTCTACACTCTGTGATAAGAAAAAAATTAATGATCTCGAATGAAAAAAATGGGCTTTTTCTTGTTTTTGAGACAGACTCTCACTATGTTACCCTCGGAACAGTGCCATGATGTCCCAGCTCATAGCAACCTCCAACCCCTGAGCTTAAGCGATTCTTTTGCCTCAGCCTCCCGAGTAGCTAGGCACCCACCACAACGCCCAGCTATTTTTTGTTGTAGTGTGGCAAGGGCTGAGTTTGAACCCGCCACCCTTGTACATGGGGCTGGCGCCCTACCCACTGAACCACAGGCACTGAAAAATGGGCTTTTTCCAGATACAAACAATTCAGGAATTGGATATAATGAGCCTACTTCTATGACAAACTAAAGAAGTCCTCTAAGAACTAATGACAAATCACAAGCTAGTTAGCAAACAGTTTTATCAAGTAGCTTGTCTTTCTCCTTTGACTGTAATCCAGTGCTTAAGTATAGCCACACCCCCACACACCATTCCTTTCATGTCCAAATTTCCAAGTGGGTTTGGCCTTAATTGCCCAATTTTAGAACACATAGGTAGTTTTATTAACTCTGGCCATCCTCCAACAGAACATGCAAGACAGCTGAAGTAGATCTACATATTTACTACAACAGATTTTTTAAAAATTCACCTTTCCAATTTGTAGGAGAAATGAAGAGTGTTAACCTACATTCTTCATAATTTGTGTTATCTGTTCCTACTCATATCAGAAATGGAATTAGATCAACTCTAATTTAGAATAAAGTATCTTTAAAATATTTGGCTTGGGCTCGGCGCCTGTGGCTCCGCGGGCTAAGGCGCCAGCCACGTACACCTGAGCTGGCAGGTTCGAATCCAGCCGGGGCCTGCCAAACAACAATGACGGCTGCAACCAAAAAATGGCCGGGCGTTGTGGTGGGTGCCTGTAGTCCCAGCTATTTGGGAGGTGGAGGCAAGAGACTCGCTTGAGCCCAGGAATTGGAGGTTGCTGTGAGCTGTAATGCCACAGCACTCTAACCAGGGTGACAGCTTGAGGCTCTGTCTCAAAAAAAAAAAAAAAACACACACTTAAAATATTTCGCTTGGCGCCTGTGGCTCAAGTGGCTAAGGTACCGGCCATGTACACCTGAGCTGACAAGTTCAAATCCAAACAATAATGACGGCTGCAACCAAAAAAATGGCTGGGCATTGTGGCGGGCGCCTGTGGTCCCAGTTGCTTGGGAGGTGGAGGCAGGAGACTCACTTGAGCCCAGGAATTGGAAGTTGCTGTGAGCTGTGATGCCGTATCACTCTATCCAGGGTGACAGCTTGAGGCTCTGTCTCAAAAAAAAAAAAAAATCTACTGGCACTGTAAGCAGAGGGAAACACAGGAGTCTGTGCTAACAGACATGCTGCTGAATGACTACTGTCAAAGAAAACTGCCAGCTTCCTAAAGTAGATCTCAGCACTTTGTCTGATAGTCTC
>CAUYON010075810.1:0-15618 GCA_963573935.1 Arctocebus calabarensis
TAATACACAACCTTAGTTTCAGGTTCCCATGCTATCCCCTTCCAAACAGCTACATAAATCCCACCTACATACCCAGATCACCAAAAATCACATTACAATAAAGATATCTGTACCAGATTGTTTATTGCAGCCCAATTCATACTTGCTAAGTCGTGGAAGAAGCCCAAATGCCCATCAATACACGAATGGATTAATAAACTGTGGTACATGGGTACATGTATACCATGGAATATTATGCAGCCTTAAAGAAAGATGGTGACTTTTCCTCCTTCATATTTACATGGATGGAGCTGGAACACATTCTTCTTAGCAAAGTACTCAAGAATGGAAGAAAACGTATCCAGTGTATACAACCCTAATATGAAGCAAATTTATATCTTTCATGTGAAGGCTACAATCGAACTATTGCACAAGAAGACGGGGAGAGGGGAGAGGGAGGAATGGGGAGGGAGAGGGTGTGGGGAGAGAGGATAAAGGATGGGATCACACTTGAGGTGCATCTTTGAAGGGTCAGGAGAAACCTACTAAATGCAGAACACAAATGTTTTCATGCAGTAAACAAGAAAATCTCATGAACATTATGTCGAACAGGCAGATGAAAATATTTCAGATTGTATGTGAGGCCTGCACACTGTACCCCATGATTGAACTAATGTACACAGGTATGATTCAACTAAAAAAAAAAGAATACACAGAGAACTTGAACATATTAGCAAGAAAAGAGCAAGTGATTTCCATCTTAGAGTGGGCAAGACACCTGAAGAGAAACTTCTCAGAAGACAGGCCTGAAGACACATGATAAAATGCTCATCATCCTTAATCATCAGAGAAATGCAAATCAAAACTACTTTGAGATATCATCTAACTCCAATAAGATTAGCCCACATCTCAAAATTCCAAAAACAGAGATGGTGGCATGGATGTGGAGAAAAGGGAACACTACTACATTGCTGGTGGAAATGCAAACTAATACAGTCCTTTTGGAAAGATATCTGGAGAATACTTAGAAATCTAAAAATAGGACTGCCCTTCAATCATATAATTCCTCTACTAGGTATATATCCAGAAGACCAAAAATCATATTATGACAAAGATATCTGCATCAGAATGTTTATTGCAGCCCAATTCATATTTGCTAAGTCATGGAAGAAGCCCAAGTGCCCATCAACCCATGAATGAATTAATAAATTGTGGTATATGTACATCATGGAATACTAATCAGCCTTAAAGAAAGATGGAGACTTTACTTCTTGCATGTTTACATGGATGGAGCTGGAAAATATTCTTCATAGCAAAGTATCTGAAGAATGGACGA
The DNA here is from genome assembly GCA_963573935.1 of Arctocebus calabarensis. Classification (NCBI taxonomy): domain Eukaryota; kingdom Metazoa; phylum Chordata; class Mammalia; order Primates; family Lorisidae; genus Arctocebus; species Arctocebus calabarensis. The sequence continues at coordinate 1,316 of CAUYON010075810.1, forward strand.
AAAAGTATCCAATATCGTCAGCCCTCCTATAAAACTAATTTATAGCTTTCATAGGAAAGCTATAACCGAATTGCAGCACAAGAATATGGAGAAAGGGGTAAGGGAGGGGAGAGGAGAGGGGAGAATGGGCAGTGGGAGAGTAATTGGTGGGTCAACGCTTATGGTGCATCTTAGAAGGGTACAGGTGAAACTTACTAAATGTAGATTATAAATGTCTGTACACAATAACTAAGAAAATGCCATGAAAGCTATGTCAACCAGTTTGATGAAAATATTTCAAACTGTATATAAAACCAGCACATTGTACCCCAAGATTGCATTTATGTACAACCATGATTTAATAAATAAATAAATATATAAAGAAAAAGAAAAAGAAAATGCCCAAGAATCTTGACTCCATGCTGAACAGGCTTCCAGACCTCGGGATGAGAGTGGAGGGGAGTGCTGGAAATTCAAAATTTCAGGTACAGAATATATACAGTTTCATACAGTTCTATGCCTGGCCGGAGAATGCTATGGCACCCTAGTAGGGGAAGGAGGTCTGGTTTTTAGAGGGTCTCTCCCGTGGGATAAAATGGGAAGATATTTGAACTCTGCTTGCTTGTTTTTATGGAGTGTACTGTGAGCAGTTCTTATGGGGGAGGGGACTCCCATCCACTTGGCAATGGATTTTGTTCCTTTTGTTCATATCCTTGGGGTTGCAGCTCACCTCAGCAGGGTTGATGTGTGTTCTTCAACCTTCTCTCTTGGCTCAGATCCAAACCATTGGCTTTCTTGCTAAACTTCTGTCCTTTAACTCTCCTGCTGGATGGAAGCCTCTGTGGAAATTTGGCTCCATTCGGCCATCTTGCCTCTGCCCCAAGTCTCTACATTTTTTATGGCTCCATAATATTCCATGGTATACATATCCCACATTTTGTTAATCCATTCATGGATCAGTGGGCACTAGAGCTTCTTCCATGACTTGGAATTATGAATTGGGGTGCAATAAACATTCTGGTGCAAATAACTCTGTTGTAAAATGATTTTTGGTCATCTGGCTATATACCTAGTAAAGGAATTACAGGATTGAAGGGCAGGTCTACTTTTAGCTCCCTCAGTGTTCTCTAAACTTCTTTCTAAAGGAAAATATAACTTATGCTAAATGATAACTGTGTCAAAGATGAGATTAAGAAGGAAATCACCAAATTTTTGGAGCAAAATGGCAATAAGGACACCAATTATCAAAACCTGTGAGATACTGCAAAGGCAGTCCTAAGAGGAAAATTTATAGCATTGCAAGCCTTCCTAAAGAGAAAGAAAAGGCAAGAAGTCAACAACTTAATGGGTCATCTCAAGCAACTGGAAAAGGAAGAACATTCCAACCCCAAAATCCAGCAGAAGAAAAGAAATAACCAAATTAGAGCAGAATTAAATGAAATTGAAAACAAAAGAATCATTTGAAAGATCAGTGAATCAAAAAGTTGGTTTTTTGAAAAGATTACCCAAAGTGATACATATTTGGCTAAGGTAAACTTTTTTCCTTCCTACACCTCTGGCTCTCATTGACTCTCTCTGATGGTGTCACTGAAGCTTTCTCTTCTCCAAGGTCTGTCCCTGGGAAGCCCAGTTGGGTTTCCACACAGGCTGGGATTGAGAGAATTACAGGTGATGGGGGCAGTAGGCCATGTTTAACATTCCTAGTGTCTCAAGGTGTGAATGCCAGAGCACCTCATTAAATTAATTGTGCTATTTTCTCTCCATTCTGAAAAGAGTTCACCTCCCTTGGGATACAAAGAAGACAGCACAATGCAAAGTTTCTGTCAATAATTTGTCTACAGAGACAGTAGCTGAAGTGGGATTTACTTCCTTCAAGGAGGAATTCTTCTTCCTTTGGTTAGTTTAAAATCACAATGTTGCCCCTAAGAAAAGTTTAATTTGTATAAGCAACCAGCCCAGCTATCATATCACTGTGATGTTCCATCATGGAAGGAAGTTTGAAAATTTTTTTAAAACAAAATTCACGTTTTATTTAGATTGAAATAAACTATACAAAATTGATTTTCTTCACCAAAAATAACAGCAATATTTTTCCATATTATTTGTAGCTTTTCCAAGTTTTGCTTATAAATCAGGACAAGACAGTAGATAAAATCATGGAAAAGATGGAAGAAAACAATCGAGTCAGCCTTCAGCATCCACGCCCTCTGATTCTGTCAGTCATGAAAGAGACATGCTCAAGATACACTAGCTAAAAAGCTTATGAAAATCTTCTCGAGTTCTTAGAGTCACAAGGTTATACAGGCAAAGAGGTCCTTTCTTTTGAAATTTTTCCCCTAATATTTAAACTGCTTTATGAAGGTATGATTGAAATGTAAGAAGTTGTACCTGTTTAATGGATACAACTTGGTGAATTTTAGGGATAAGTATACATCTGTGAAACTATCATTACAGTAATGCACACTTAAGACCCAATTTAACCTAAGATCTCCATTTTAGCAAATTTTCAGCATACAGTATGTTATTATTTGCAGTAAGCACTAACCTGTCTAGTATATTTCCAGGAAGTAATTCTCCTGCATTTCTAAGACCCTAAATGGTTTGACTATTGTCTTGCCATTTCTTCCTCCCCAAGTCCCAGGCAACCACCATTCTTTCTTGAGGAAAGCAAATTGAGGAAAGCATTTTTTCTTCTGTTGGAATGACTAAGAAAATGTAGACAGAAAAATCTTATTGACATTTGCTTAGGACATGGAAGCCTGTGTTAATATTGGGGCTTACTGTATTACCTGTAAATAGAAGGATAATAAATAATAATCCAGTTAGAGTGGGGTGTAGGATGAGTATTGAGGTACTGTCATTGGCAATGATAAACAAGCTATAAAGTCATCAGTGAAGGGAAGAGGAGAGATGAGGCATAGCTTAAGGAGATTGTGGAGTACGGGACAGCTTTCCAAAAGGTGTCAAATGGAAGATATGAGAATATGTTTAATTTCAAAGAGATTAAATATAATAAATGCCAGCATGAAAGAAATACCAGCTCTGTAATTTTCATGATGTCATATAAATCAAACAAATAATGTATTGTGTCCCAAATATACAGAATGCATAGGTCCAGAAAGCAAGGGTTGAAATTAAATATGTCCTTGCCTAGCATTACTCCCAGGAAGTCACTTGAGGACTTTGTGCTTCTGATCTCTGTAAGTCTGTCTTCTGCAGATTTAGAAGTCTTGACTCCTAAAGGGCTGGCTGTTCTAGAGACAGAACACAGGTCTTAAGGACTTTCCAAATACACTGCTGGCTGGTACTTCAATACTTTCATGCCAAGAAAAGGAGACATCACCCTGGCAGGAGTAATCAACCCAGGTCATTGTTGTCTTTGGGGGAGCCCAGGAAGGAGAGAGCAGAGAGAGAAGGAGGAAGGGGTGAGGGAAAGAAAACAAAAAAAAAATGAAAGAAAATAGTGACTACTTCTCACATAAATTGGATTCAATTTTGACCAAAGTATATTACTTAAATATTAATTTTTAAATCAAATTGTCAATATGTTGTTTAGAATATTGCATCCTCATTTATAAGTGAAATATGTTTGTAATTTCCCTTTATAACAATATATTTTCTCCATTTCAATATCAGGTGTATCCAGATCAAGTAGAATGATTTTGAAATATTTCTTTTTTTCCCTACTTTCTATAAGATTTGGCATGATCTATTTTTTGAAACTGTCTTTTACTTTTATTCATATAATATTAATTGTCTATTTTTTGAGACTTTAGAAAAAAAATAAGAAGTTAACTGATGACTTCATACTGAGCCTCAGAGTCAAAGCATTTTATAATAGACATACTCTTATTCGACAATGTGAATGCTACTTTCTTTGCATGATTATTATTAATATTGCTTAATATTTCAATGCAGTAATCATCTGATTTCTGTTTTGAATGTATTTATCTTCATTCATTCTTTATGAGGTTTTTGTTTCTAGTCATTATCTTAAACACTGCTATTGTTATTAAATTTTAAGCCTTTTTAATTCTGTGAAGGCAAAATGTGGAAACCTAATAAACACATGTATATGTAAAAATTAAAAAATTAAAAAAAAGAATTGTTTCCCTTTCCCTCATAAGTTTTATTATTGAAACAATGATGTATGAAATAAAAATGGAGCTGGCCTGGGGCAAGATGCTGTCTGTGTGTTAGGCCTCACTAAAAAAGACATGCAGTCCCCTCACCCACTCTGACTCTTAAAACTTTCCTTTGTCTCTTGAAATTTTCATTTTCTTCATCCTCTAGTCCAGTCAAACCAAGCCACTGGGAGGAAACCCATAGCATTTTGGGGATTGATAGCCAATACTCCATTGGCCATTTAGATAAACTTCTGAGTTTAAGCCCAGGGAATGGAAACTTTGTTTTGTCTTATTTTCTTTTTTCCTTAGGAGAGAGGACAGTGTGGTGAACGATTTATGAGAAGAGGGTCAGTGTTGATTTGCAGTGTCTTCTTACTTTACAGTCCATTATGGATCCCTCTCACCCATAGATAATACCTCTGCTGGTCCAAATGATTGACACCACTATGGGTGAGCTTGTTCCCCATCCTTCAGTGTTCTATGCCTGGTCATCATTTCCTTCTCATGTGATGGCTGCTGCATTTCACCAGTTATAGCCAAAATTAAGAAAAGGAATATCAGAAAGTACCTAGATGGATTGCCTGCATGCCAACACTGTCTTCTCACCTTCCTTGATACACCCCTAGAACTTGGGTCTCATTATCTTCCACATCTATGCTATAAAATGTCTTGGGGAAAAATGCATTCAGTGTGGATCTATGGAATGTCTCAGGGGAGAATCACAACACAAGCCCCTGGGCTTCTAGAACAAGAATATTTTCCCTATAAAGAATCTTTTTATGTCTTAGAGAAACCATTCCGGGTTTGTTACTGAGTTATGTGGACAGGGAATGTTTGGCCATAGGGCACCCAGTGACCACATATACAAAACGTACAATTACAAGACTGGTTTTATGGAACTCGCTAAGTTATAAAGTCAGATAGGTCAGCACTAATCCCTGCAGTAATGGTACATTAGAGATCAAACTGGAATAAGAGCAGAGGCATGAGTAAGTGGCATGAGCAGGCAGCCCAGACCCCAGCATTATCCACAATTATTGCACCCACACTACTCCTTTAGTCTGAACTTGTGGCCTACTGGGGACAGGAGGTGTTTGGTACTGCTAACTGAAAGAGGAGAAAAAGACATGACTTTAGTTTACTCTAGTTTAGATAGAAGGCTTGGATTTTGGGTAAAGGCAAAAGAATGGACCATGGTTTCCTTAAGGCCACTTTCAGGGTTATCTTTGAAAGGAAAGACACACAAAATATCTCTGCAATGGGTGGAGCTTCAGGCAGCATGCCTGGTCATCCACTTTGTGTGCAAGAAAAATGGGTTGAGGGGATGAGGCCATCTGTTCAAGGGTGTTGAAGAGAATGGACTGGAAGAGGAGAGACAAGCATATGACTAGACAAGGAGGAGTGGACATGAAATAGGAACAGTTTTGTTTCCTCAGTTGTAGAAGATGCATTGAAAAACCAGGTAGCCAATCTCTGAGCCACATACGTTTTCAAATCATCAGCCACCTGATGGTAGGATGGCCCATTAACAGAGTGGCCATGGTGAAAGAGACTGTCATTGACAAACACTTATCTAGCTACTACTGCACACAAATGTCTGTATTATCAGCAACAGACAAGACAGATGACCCTACACACACTCTTCCTTGAGGTGACCAGCCAGGTGATGTTGCCTTGACCACACAGGTCTTCTTCTATCTTGGAGAGTCCAGCACTTTATCCTCTCAAAGATAGATAACTTATTCCAGGAACCAGTTTGCATTTTTGCCTGCAGAGCATTCATCACCAAGTAAGTGGGACTTATAGGATACCTGATCCATAGGCATAGAATCCCACAAAAGGAAATGTTTCACTGGTGTTCCTATGTCATGGTGGGGAAGTGTGGAATAGGCAACAGTACATATGGGATTGCTTCATTATTTCACATGTCTCACCATCCAACTTCATCCAATTGATGAAGCGGCCAACTTCATCAATTCTTTGCAAAGGCATAACTAAATGTCAGCTTAAACTCTCAAAGGATAATGCCATCTTTCAGGAGGTGATACTGGATATTCATTAAATTGGAGAAATATACATGCTGCTTTTCCTCCCCAGAGAAAACATACGTGGGTGTAGGTAGCAATGGGTGAGAACATGAGTGATTCCACTCATCACCACATTCACCAACCCACTGGAGGACTTTGTAAGTACAATACTGATAACTCTTCTGGTCCTCAGAAGCTCTTTGCTCTTGCAAGGAGTGTATCAAAGGCCCTATTTAACTCTGAGCTGCACTTCCTTTGAGGATGTTTTAATGTGCTCAACTCCAGGGACCATAGGAAAGGAGAGTCAAAATACTTTGTTTTTATTAGTGGTTTGATTGATATATAATTGATATATCATAAAATATCCCCATTTAAAGCATATATTCAATGGTTGTTTGTATATTCACAGAATTGTGCAACCAATATCTTAATAAGATATTAAAATGTTTTCATCATCACCGAGGAAACATTGCACCTGTTAGTAGTCACATCCTATTTTCTCTCTTTCTCCCTTCTCGAGGCAACTGTTAATCTATTTTATGTCTCTACTTTTTAGACAATTAATGCAAATGGAATTATATCATTATACATTATGTTGCCTGTGTGACTTGCTTCTGTCAGTTAGCTGGTTTTCAAAAATTGCATCCATGTTGTGTCCAGAGTGAAGAGACATCCTATGGAATGAGGTAATGTATTTGCAAAGTCCACATCAGGTAAGGGGTAAATATCCGTAATTTATGGAACTCAAACAAATCAACAGTGAAGAAACAAATAACTCAATTAAAAACTAGGTAAATGATATAAAGAGGCATTACTCAAAGGAAAACATGTACCTCTACCCATTCCTGAAACAAAAAAAATAAAAAAGAGAGAAGAAAACATAAATGAACAAGAGGTATATGAGGGAAAACTCAGGATCCCTCATCATCAGGAATGAAAATAAAGCACAATGTAACATCATTTCACAAGTGCTAGAATATCTAGTATCAGAGAGTAATGAGTATTCATGAGGGTGTGAAGGATAGGGACCCTTGACCACTATTGGTGGGAATAGTGTAGCTGCTAAGGAAAACAATATGGAGTTTTCTCAGAAAAGTTAAAAAAGAATGAATACGTTTCAGAAATACCACTACTGAATGTATATCCAAAGCATATGAAATGTATATATTGAGAGCTCTCTGCCATGGGAGCAATAATCATAATAGCCAAGATATGTAATTAAACTTGGTGCCCATAATCAGTAGAATGAAGAAAATGTGGCATATACACAATGGAATACTGTTTAACCTTTAAGAAGAAAGAAATCCTGCTATTTGCTACTACACGGATCAACCTGGAGGACTTCAGGTAAAGTGAAATAAGGGAGGCACAGACAGACAAACACAACATGAACTCACTTATATGTGTCATCTAAAAACATCCAGCTCATAGAAGCAGACAGAAAAATAGTTCACACCAGAAGCTGTGTAGTAGGGAGATTGGTAGACCTCAGTGAAAGGATACAAACTTCATATATCCAGAAGAAACAATTTCAAGAGCTCTATTATACATAGTGATGAGTGTAGCTACTAGGTATATATCCAGATTATCAAAAAACATTTTACAACAAAGTCATTTGCACCAGACTGTTTATTGCAGCCCAATTGACCCATGAATGGATTAACAAATTGTGGTATATGTACATCATGGAATACTATGCAGCCATAAGAAAAGATGAAAACTTCGGATCTTTTATGTTTACCTGGATGGAGCTGGAACATATTCTTCTTAGTAAAGTATCTCAAGAATGTAAAAAAAAACTATCCAATGTACTCAGTACTACTATGAAATCAATATATAACCACCTACACACTCTTACTAATGGCAGAACATAACTATAGTCCAGAAAGTAGAAGGGAAGAGGAGAAAAGGGGATGGGAGGGGGGAAATGGGAGGAGAGAGGGTATTTGGGTGGACCTCACCTAATGTGCATGATGCAGTGGTATATTTGAAAACTATTAAGAAATGAGTATAATTGTGATGAAGGTGTTACTTACTTCAATGTAAGCATTTCACATTGTATATCAAAGCAGTACCCTGAACCCCATAAATGCATTAATTTACAAAGTTATGATTTAATAAAAAATATTTTTAAAAAAGAAAACAATAAATTTTATGCTTAGAAAATGAAAAGGGTTCTTATATCTTTATATTCTTTGCAATGCTTGCTATTTTACTTCCTAAAAATGACAATATCCTCCTAGTAGGTATTAGGTGGTTTCTATTCATGCTTTTTTTTTTAATTTTTTGAGACAGAGCCTACAGAATGGGGAAAATTTTACAAAACATACACCTGGTAAAAGTCAATTACCCAGAATATATAGAAAACTAGTATAGGACAGAAACAAAAGTACAAACTAAACAACTAAAAATGAAAAGAGCTTTGAAAAGACATTTGTCCAAAGAGGATTTTCAGATTGTCAACAAACACTCAAACAGATGTCGAATTAGTCATCTAATGCAAGCTGGGGAGTGCAGGGAAATGGAAGCCAAAAGCGCAAATAGGCTCTGTGCCTGTGGCTCAAGTGGCTAAAGCATCAACCACAGACACCTGAGCTGGTGGGTTCAAATCCAGCCCAGGCCCACCAAACAATGATGGCTGCAACCAAAAAAATAGCCAGGTGTTGTGGTGGGTGCCTGTAGTTCCAGCTACTTGGGAGGCAGAGGCAGGAGAATCGCTTGAGCCCAGGTGTTAGAGGTTGCTGTGAGCGGTGATGCCATAGCAATCTACCCACGGCGACAGCTTGAGGCTCTGTCCCAAAAAATTTTTTTAAAGCATGAATAGAAACCACTTAATACCTACTAGGAGGATATTATCATTTTTAGGAAGTAAAATAACAAGCATTGCAAAGAATATAAAGATATAAGAACCCTAATGCATTGCTGAAAGGTAAAAACTGCCAGCCACTATGAAACACAAGTTGGTGCTTCTTCCAAAAGTTAAACATAGATTGAAATATGATCCAGCAGTTGGCTGCTAGGTATGTTCTCAAAATAAGTGAAAATGAATATCAAACAAATAATTTTACACACATGTTTATAGAATAGTCTATTTTACTTTGCGTAATGTCTTTAAGGTTCATCCACATTGAAAACTCCTTGCAATAGTTAAGTAAAATCAGATACCTAAATACTGTAATAGTTACTGGTTTGGGATTATACTGATTTAATTCAATTAGAGCAAAACATAGGACTGTAGATTCATTTAAACAAGCATAAAACACAATATCTCGCAAATAAATTGGAATACACTAGTTAAAGGCTTTAACGACATACAAAAAACGGGAAAGTCATGAAATATTCATAGATTGAAAGACTGAAAATTGTCATAATGTAACGGTACCCAATGAGTACAGATTCAATTTAATAATAACAAATCTCTAATAACAACTAACTTGGATGGGTCCCAAATAACCAAAACAATCTTTAAAAAGGCAAAAATGGAGGGTCTCAAATATTCAATTAATAACAAGGTTGTTGCTCTTTGCATCCCTCTTTGAAAATGAAGGTGGTAAAAGTTCAGGGAATCTTCTGGAAGGTCTCATCTAATTATTTGACCAAAGCCATTGGAAGCCACAGCTTCTTGATGCAACTTCAGCTGCAAAGACCAGGAAAGTAGGGGTGAGGCTCAAGAGGCCAGAGTCTTCTGCAGACAGCTTTTCAATCAGGTGTGTCTCCTCCTGGGAAAGTCCCTCCCTCAGCCTGACTTCATGTGGAGAAGTCAGCCTTTTGAAAAGGTATTACAGTGAACATAAACAAATAGATATAAATATCATATGGATCTTATAAAAATACAGTTTGGTAGTGATCAGCCCCAAATTCTAGTATCAAACCCCTCAGTGGCCACTGTGTCTGATTCACCAAAATATTCACAAAATCTATATTTATTTGTTCAGGATTACTGAGTCTCAAATGAGACTTTGTATATAAAAAATTAGCAATTTTCTCTCAGAATCCTATAAGGTATTTTCTTTTTGTGTGTTTTTTTTAATTCTTTATTAAATCATCACTGTGTACATTAATTGGGTACAATGTGCTGATTTGATATACAATGTAGAATGCTTACATCTAACCAATTAACATAACCATCTCCTTGCTTACTTCTTTGCTGTGGCAAAAACATTCATACTCTATTCTTAATAGTATAGAAATGTATCATTGCATTATGAACATTAATTTGGACCCCCCCCAAAAAAACCCTCTCTCCTCCCACCGCCCACGACTTCCCTTACCCTCTCTTTCCTCTTCCCTTCTTCTTTCTGGACTATAGTTATGTTTTATCATTCCTATGAATGTGTAGGTGATTATATACTGATTTCATAATAGTATTTAATACAATAGATACTTTTTTTTCCATTCTTGAGATACTTTACTATGAAAACTATGTTCCATCTCCATCCATGTAAACATAAAAGATGTGAAGTTTACATCATTTTTATGCCTCATAGCATTGGGCTGCAATAAACATTCTGGTCAAATGTCTCTTTTGTAAAATGATTTTTGAACATCTGGGTAAATACCTAGTAGGGGGATTGCAGGATCAAATGGTAGGTCCACTTTTAGTTCCTTGAGTATTCTCCAAACTTCTTTCCAAAAAGACCATATTAGCTCCCATTCCCACCAGCAGTGCAGAAGTATTCCCTTCTCTCCACATTCATGCCAACATCTGTAGTTTTGGAATTTTGTTATGTGGGGTAATCTTACTGGAGTTAGATGATATCTCAAAGTAGTTTGGATTTGCATATCTCTGATGATTAATGGTGATGAGCATTTTTTCATGTGCTTTTAAGCCATGTGCCTGTCTTCTTCAGAAAAGTTTCTGTTCAAGTCTCTTGCCCACATAGAAATGGGGTTGTTTTTTTTTCTTATTGATTAGTTTAAGGTCTCTGTGGATTCTAGTTATAAGACCTTTGTCAGAAGCATAACTGAAAATATCTTTTCCCATTCTGAAGACTGTCTGTTTGCTTTATTTATTGTTCTCTTGGCTGTACTTTTCAGTTTTATCAGATCTCAGTAATACAATTTTCGTGTGGCTTCAATTGCCTGGGGGGAGGTCTTCTTCATAAAATTCTCCCAGGCCAATTTGTTCAAGCATTTTCCCTGTACTATTTTCTAATATTTTTATAGTTTCATGTCTTAAGTTTTGATCTTTTATCCAGTGAGAATCAATCTTTGTTAGTGGTAAGATATGGGGGTCCTGTTGCATTCTTCAACAGGTCCCTAGCCAGTTCACCCAGCACCATTTTTTAAATAGGGAATCTTTCCTCCACTGAATGTTTTTGATAGGTGTGCCAAAAATCAAATGACTATTAGTGTCTGGGTGCATATCTTGGTTCTCTATTATGTTCCATACATCTACCTCTCTATTTTTTGTGCCAGTACCAGGCTGTTTTGATCAGTATAGATTTATAGTATATCCTGAAGTCTTCTAATGTGATAGCTTCTAATGTGATAGTGTATTTGCTATTCAAGGTTTTTTCTGATTCCATATAAAATGAAGCACTATTTTTAAAATCTCTTTAAAATATGATGATGGTGCCTTAATAGGGACTGCATTAAATCTATAGATTGCTTTGGTTAGTATAAACATTTTGACAATGTTGATTCTTCCCAACCATGAGCAAGGTAAGTTCTTCCATTTGTTAACATCTTCAGCTATTGCTTTTCTCAGAGCTTCATAATTATCTTTATAGAGATCTTTCACGTCCTTTCTTAGATAAATTCCCAGATATTTCACCTTCTTTGGCACTACTGTAAAAGGAATAGAGTCCTTGACTATATTTTCAGCTTGCCTATTGTTGGCATATACAAAAGCTACTGATTTTTAAGTATTGATCTTTTATCCTGAGATACTGCTGTATTCCTTTATCACTTCTAAGAGTTTTGTATTTGAGTCCCTGGGGAGAGTGAAAAGTGAGAGTTTGATCGTCTCTGACCACATTTGAATACCCTTGATCCCCTTCTCTTGCCTGATTGCAATGGCTAAAACTTCCATTACTATGTTGAATAGCAGTGGAGACAATGGACATCCTTGCCTAGTTCCAGAACTGAGTGGAAATGTTTTTAATTTTACTCCATTCAGTATTATATTGGCTGTGTGTTTGCTGTATGTGGCTTCTATCAGTTTCAGAAATGAACCCTCTAAGCCTATTTTTCTTGAGAGTTCTGATCATGAAAGGATGCGAGATATTATCAAAAGCTGTGTCTGCAACAATTGAGAGAATCGTGATCTTTGTTTTTTATTTTATTGATGTGATGCATTATATTTCTGGATTTATGTACATTGAACCAGCCTTGTAATCCTGGGATAAAGCCAACTTGATCAGGTTGTATAATTGTTTTGATGTGTTGTTGAATTCTGCTTGCTAGCATCTTATTGAATATTTTTGCATCAATATTAATGATTTGGTCTATAGTTTTCTTTTTTGTTTGATTTTTTTTTCTGGTTTGGGGACCAGGGTGATATTTGCTTCATAGAACGTATTGGGAATACCTTCTTTTTCTATGTTTTGGAAAAGGTTAAGTTATATAGGTACTAGCTCCTCTTTGAAGGTTTGGTAAAGTTCTTATGTGAAGCCATCTCATCCCAGATTTCTTTTTGGGGAGATTTCATATTGTTGATGCTATTTCAGTGCCTGATATATTAGTATCATTAATCATTAATTATCATTAATTAATATTGATGTAAAAATATTCAATTCATTTCTAATTCTTTTTGGCTGAGTCCAGGAAGGTGGGGTGCTTCCAGGTATTGGTCCATTTCCACATGATTTTCATATTTCTGAGAATAGGGATCTTTATAGTAATCATTGAGGATTTTTTGGATTTCTGAGGAGTCTGCTGTTATTTCTCCTTTATAATTTCTGATGGTTGATATTAGAGATTTTACTTTCCTGTTTCTGATTAGATTAGCCAAAGGTTTATGGATTTTATAGATATTTCCCAAAAACCAAGTTTTTGTTTTGTCAATCTTTTGAATGATTCTTTTGTTGTCAATTTCATTTAATTCTGCCCTAATTTTGGTTATTTTCTTTCTTCTGCTGGGATGGGGTTGGCATGTTCTCCATTTTCCAGTTGCCTGAGATGTCCCGTTAAAGTTGTTGACTTCCTCTCTTTCTATTGTCTTGTGGAAGGCTTCCAATGCTATAAATTTCCCTCTTCAGATTGCCTTTGCAATATCCTACAGGTTTTTATAATTTGTACCTTCAGTGTCATTTTGTTCCAAAAAATTTGGTGATTTTCTTTTTAATCTTGTCCTTGACCTAACTATCATTGAGCATAAGGTTATTTAGTTTTCATGTCTTTGTTTGAGTATGAAGATTCCTATTGCTATTGAGTTCAACTTTTATACTGCAATGGTCCGAGAAGATATAAGGAATAATATCTTAAATATTTTAAATTTGCTGAAGTTAGACTTATGTCCTAAGATATGATCAATTTTGGACAATGCCCCATGGGCTGATGAGAAGAATGTATATTCAGTTTTATTGAGATGAAATGTTCTGTAGCTGTCTGTTAAGTCCATTTGTTATAGGGTCAAGTTTAAGTCCAATATTTCTTTGTATAGTTTTCTCTTGGGGGAATCTATCGAATACTGCCAAAGGGGTGTTAAAAACTCCAACTATTATAGTGCTGGAAGATATCAAATTGTTCACGTCTGTTAGGGTTTCCTTTATAAATTTTTTTATTATAATATTTTATTTTATTTTTTTGAATCATAGCTGTGTACATTAGTTCAGCCATGGGGTACAGTGTGGGGGCTTCACATGCAATCTGAGATATTTTATCAACCTGATTGACATACAGTTCATGATATTTTCTCGTTTACTATATGAAAACATTTTTGATCCGTATTTAGAAGTTTTCTCCTGACCCTTCAAATATGTACCACCCATGTGATCTCACCCTTTGTCCCAAATCCCCCCACCCTCTTCCTCCCCTTCCCTCCCTCTCCCCTTTCCCTGTCTTCCTGTGCAATAAATGGGTTGTAGCCTTCCACTTGAATGACAAAGAATTTGTCTCAGATTCGGGGTGTATACATTGGATACTTTTTCTTCCATTTTAGAGATACTTTGCTAAGGATAACATGTTCCAGCTCCATCCATGTAAATATGAAAGAGGAAAAGTCACC
>CAUYON010075811.1:0-33167 GCA_963573935.1 Arctocebus calabarensis
TGTTAAACAGTTTGATAAAAACATTTCAGATTGTATAAGAAACCAGCACATGGCACCCCTTGATTGCACTAATGTACGCAGCTATGATTTAATAAAAAAAATAATAATAAATATCTCACAAATTTGATGTTTATCACGTTCTGGCCCCATGAAAAAACACCGGATGATGCCAATGCATGTTTTTTCTGCAGTTTTCTTATGCTTGGGAGTCCCAGGCCAGTAGTGTTAGATAATCAGAATCCTTTAACTTTTACTTGACCTTATGTTTCCTAGAAATGGCAGAATTTCTGCAAGATAAAGAAGTTGAAATCCAAGGTGCTTTGCTGCAAACTTCCTGATACAGAGACTCACCATCCCTTACTAAGTTGAATCTTCAGCATCAAACCACCTGTTTCAGTTAATTTCAATACCACTTGCCCCAATAAAACCTTCACCCTGACCCCATAGAGGCTTCTACTCTCCTTTAGTTAAAGAAACAAGTTTATGGGGCAGCACCTGTGGCTCAGTGAGTAGGGTCCCAGCCCCATATACCAAGGGTGGCGGGTTCAAACCCAGCCCCGGCCAAACTGCAACAAAAAAATAGCCGGGTGTTGTGGCAGGCGCCTGTAGTCCCAGCTACTCAGGAGGCTGAGGCAAGAGAATCGCCTAAGCCCAGGAGTTAGAGGTTGCTGTGAGCTGTGACGCCACAGCACTCTACCGAGGGGGAAAAAGTGAAACTCTGTCTCTAAAAGAAAATAAAAGAAAAAAGAAACAAGTTTGAGGTGACTGCCCATTCATCTCCTGGATGACATGGCTCATATTAAACTTCCTTTCTTCCTCGGCAATCCTCCTTGTCTCAGTAATGGGCTTTCTGTGCAGCAAGCAACCTGACCTAGACTGGATGTCTCTAGTGGCTTCAGGAATATCTACCTCCTGTCTTTCTCACTTAACCCCACAGGAGCACCCCACCTTACACATTCATTCAATTCAAGGGGAACCATGCTAAAAATCTAATTCTTTGTTATACTCTTACAATCTTATGTAGACCATCTATCATGGAATGGCTGGTACAATTCTAATTTTTTTTTAATGGTTGTGTAATTATCTCTGGTGTGGCCATTCACCATTTGCTCAGCTGTTCCACTCTTGATGTCAATCAAACTTACTTTGTTCCTAGTCAATTCTTTGCCACTAGAATAAAGCTGGACCAACATCCTGTCATATGTGTCCTTAAAATTTGGTGTATTTATTTCTATGTTGTAAATGTCCAGTTGTCGAATAACTGGTTTGGATGTTATACCCATTTTAAAATTTTAATATATGTTGCCAAAAGTGTTGAAACATTTCATTTCTCTGTAAGTAATAGAAAAGGGTACCTATCTCCCCATTTCTTCAATGATAGTTATATTTGTATTTTTGGTCAGTCTGATGAGTACAAAGTGATAGCTCACTGTTGCTTTAGCCTATATTTTACTATCAAAGAATTGAGATGCTTTATACCTTTGCATATTTAGATTAGATTTTAGAAAAATCTAAAGAACATTTAGATTTGCTGTTCTTTGCATTGCTTATTCATATTCTTTGCAACTTTTCTATGGGTTATCTTTTCTTATCAACTTGTAAGAGCTTTCTGTAAATTAAATAACCACTCTTCATCTGTCATCAGCATTGCAAACAACTTTTTTTAGAAATCACTGTTATTCTTTAACATTCCTTGGGGTATAATTTGTCAATCAAAAATGTTCAGTTTTCACATGACCAAAATTGTCTATCTTTATTTTATAGCACCTGGATTTCTCGTCTTGATTCAGTTTTCTGCTACCCATTTATGCTTGCAGGTTCTAGAATTATATTCTGCAAGAATATAGTTTAAATTTCTTACCTTTCCATCTTCATTCCCTCTAGAATACAGTTGGTGTATACTGTGATATAGGGTCCATTTTAATTTTCTTCTGGATAATAGCCTGTTATTTCTATGTCATTGATTACACATCCTGACCTTATCTCATTGGGTTGAACATATGTATTTTTCTTAACAAAGATGTTAATTTTTAAATTATATTTTTCATATCAGATGAACCTATGTTATTGTAAGAAATTAAGACATTCACAATATTGTGCTAATCATTTCTTGACTTTTAAATTAATTTGTTATTGGGCATTTAAGCTAATACCTTCCAGATCTCACAAGGTTTCAGATATAAATGAAGTCTCACTGGTATGTTTACCTGAAGATTTCTACTAAAGAGTATATTTTCAGAATTAGATAAATAACCTAAATCTAAAGCGCTAAGTCTCCATACTCAAATAGCAAATCCTATTCTTTGTGGTATCTCTCTCCTTTAATACTTGTGGAAACCACTATGGAAAATTTCACACAAATGCATATAGTAAGTATTCCTTACTTATTACTAACAGGCCTTCCAAGCCTATAGTCTACCTTCCTGGCCACTTCAATGTCCTTAAGCCAAAATTCCACTTCTAATAGTCA
Source organism: Arctocebus calabarensis (assembly GCA_963573935.1). Lineage (NCBI taxonomy): Eukaryota > Metazoa > Chordata > Mammalia > Primates > Lorisidae > Arctocebus > Arctocebus calabarensis. Next base: position 2,471 of record CAUYON010075811.1, read on the forward strand.
AGCTACCAGCACTGCGTTAAAACTGGATGATCTGGAAAACAAACAGTATTCTTGATGCTGCATACAGAGTAAGGAGAAGGTTCGTATATCTATACCAAATTGGACGGGTTACAGGGAGGAGAATCAATTAACCTACAGGACGATTTAGAGTTACCTTAGGTAACTTTATTACAATCTAATATTGCAAATGCAGAATGTATAGAGTTAGCTCTTTAAATTTATACATGCCCCTATTGTCTTTCCAAGAGCATATATGGACATTCTTAGCACAATGTCTAAGTAAATTTTGGCTTTGATATCAGCTACTATGGTATTACCAAACAACCACACACTTGAGCCTTGTAGCTGAATTCAGTATCCCAGCTCAAATTCCTTCTTGTTCCTTTGGAAAAGTTATTCTTACTCATCTCTCAGTAATTTGGTTTCTGTCACCTCTAACCAATCCCACCACAAATCCCTTGGGTATGTCATATATGCCTGAATTCAAATGTTAAAAGGTTTTCTTTGTTCTCAGTAGTACCATAGGGCTGTTTAAAACACTAGATGAACAAGAGCTACATGAAGGGTAGAAAAACTCAGTCGGAGAAATAAATCTTTATACTGGCTTAGATGGCACATTCTACAATACATTTAGCAAGAGTCCTACATTTGAAATATTTGTTGAAATTGATTTACCAGCACTAAAATTTTCTATTTAAATTACCAGAACTGGCTGATCAATCATGTGCTCTATAAAGTGCTCCGGGACAAAAGGCTGATAAAAAGAGACTGCAGATTCTTCTCTGTGAATAAGTCTGGGCTATTGAAAAGGTCTAACCAATCAAAAACATGTCCACATATCCTTTTTGCAACATGGACTCTGCTTTATGAGTCAAATTTTCCCTTGGAATAAAAGCATTATTATAATTGATTCAGCATCCTTTTAGCAATTTATAAATAATCATAAGTGGGAAACAAATAAAAGGAATAAACACATATATAACATGCTCTCTTGAAATTCCCTGGTGGTTTGGAATAATTTTAAGATAGAAAAGAAGCTAATACTACAAGGCTAAAACTGACTTACTTGTTTGTCATAATTCAAGTTCAAGCCTGTACTCATACTAGCACATCACTGTTTTGCTCATAATCCAAGATGATTATAATTTGAACATCTTCTCTAAAGAGTTAATATGGTTCTATTGTTGAATATGGCTTTGGCTTGTAATCATTTTACCATCTCAAAAACATTGATGTTCTTCTAAAAGGAAATACATCTGAGCAGTGTTTTTAGGTCTCTTTTGATGCATTTTGACTGATTTATTCTTTAATTAACCTCATAAGACTTTGCTTTTGAAAGTCTGTATAGTAGACATAAAGGAGAAATGAAAAGCAGCATTTGATGTATACCACTTTGGCAAAACCAAGGCAAAAAAGCAAGAAAAAGAAATGATGATATCAGCTCCTAGTATCTGAAGTAGCCTAGTTATTTCCTTTTCCCTCATCTTTGCTTTATTTTCATCAGTATCTACAAGCTATTTACAATTTCTGCAAAAACATCTAGAAATAGTGTCAAAAATCTTTTCAATAGGAAGAAAACTTTCTTAAACAAAGCGTCAGGTTGCTTCACGTTTTGAAATGCCTCATTCCTTCCTGGCTTTTAAGAAATCCTTTTCCTCCTTTCAAAAAATTTAATAGGTATTTAACTTAATGGATGTCATGTTGTCCTCCAGTAACCTCATGCCTTCATTTTTGTAGCTAACCTTACCGATAAAACCACCTGAGCACCTCAACTAAGCATTCATTTAGCACATCACAAATCTAGCAGACCTTGACTACCTTCCCAGCAAGGCAAATAAATATGTTAAAGGACCATCCTAATGTTCTCATTTTGAAAGTCAGGAAACATTTAGTTTAATAGCTAACTAATTTGTCAGATTGAAAGGGCATATGCCCTCTGGAACCCCCAACTAACTTGGTCCTGCTTGTCCTCCAGGCAAAAAAGGGGAATGGAGGCCAGCACAAGTATGGTTCAGTTATTAGAAATTAGCTTGATATGATATTACCCATGATAAATGTCAAAGGTAGAGTGTGATTTTAACCTAAATGTTCCTGTAATTCTTACTCCATCAATAAAATATTCAGCTCTTCTCCCAGGAGCAAGCCTTGGATTTTGGGACTTTAGTGATAGAAAAATCTTAGTGCTAGGAGTGAGGCTGTCAATTAGTACATTCCACCAGGGAAGTGGCAAGGATAGAGCTTGTATCATTCCAGAACTCATAGACAGAAATCATGACAATAATATCAACAAGTAAAACAATGTAAAGAACGTGGTAAAATTTGGTTAATTTGGAAAACGAACCCTGTGATGTTGTGGAGGCAGAGCCCTAGCATTCCCGTTTTGCTTTCTGTTCAGTAATGTATTAGGGAGTGAGAAGGGGTCTGCTCTTCATCCACTGATTTTTCAGCTCTGACCTAAAATGTAAAACTTTCCCCTTTCCCTTCTATGGTAGCTTCCTCCTCTTATTCTACCAAGAATAAATGGTCTTCACTGAGGATGATCTTTCGAGTGGTAATTGCAAATTCCATGCCAGTTATTATTTTATTGACTCAAATAAAAACACTTATTCTTTTGCCTATTTTATGATAATAAATTTTAACTCTCATTCTTTATTTACATTTGTGTAGTTGGCTTGAGTTAGTCTCTGATAACAGGGACACTAAAGGAGATGGCAAGATGATGGAAGGTAAAGAGAATTTTCTAGTTGTTGCTTTGCCCTGAAGTGGCAAATCTGTCAGCATGGGATGGATCCTGGGAGCGATCCCTTCAGAGACCAGCTACCACTCTGCAAGAGACATACTCAAAGCAGTTCCTCAATGAGTCACAACTTTGATTATCTTGAGTATTTGTGAATCCTGCAACTTCTTCTAACCAATACTATGTGGCAAACATGATGGGATGTCACATCTTTGATATGGTTATGATACATAAGATTTCATCTTAGCAGACAACAAACAGAGCAAGACATTCTCCTTCTGGCCTTGAGTAGCAAACACTCCTGTGTAAACTGCCTGTGGGAAGGGCCACATGTCACATAAATATTGGTGGTCTCTAGAACAACAAGTGGCCTCCAGCCAGTAGTCAGTAAGATACTGAGTCACTTAGTCATGAGGAAATGAATTCTACCAAAAAACTGAATGAGCTTGGAAGATTATTCTTCTGGAGTTAAGTCTCCAGAGGAGAACACAGACCACATGACCCCTGATCGCAGCCTGCTGATAGCCAGAGCAGAAGAGCCAAGGGAATCATGTAAATGTCAGAAAATAAATATATGTTAAGTTGCTAGGTTTTTAGTAATTTGTTATGCAGCAATAATTAATGCATAACCCTAAGACTGAGGGAAATGTAAACAAAGAAGGAAATTAGAAACCCAGAGGAGGAGGTTCCCACTTAGGATTGAGAATCAGACATCTACAGAGAAGATGTGCTGCTGAGGAAATGACTGCTGCTGCTCTGATCATGAAGAAACCTGCTGAAAAACACTCCCCACCACAGAATAATTCTGGATGGGGAACCATGTCCAGTAACTGCATGCTGACAGATTTGCCTCCAAGGATAAAAACAAAAACTAGAAAGGTCTCTGCACCCTCCGCAGTCTTGCCATCTCTTTCTACTTTCCCTATTGGCAGAGACAAACTCAAGCCTGCTAAGCAAAAATAACAATGGAAGGTCCAACTTCATTGTCATAAAATAGGCAAAAGAATATGTGTTTTCATTTGAGTCAATAAAGTAATCACTAGCATAGAATTTACTGTTAAAACTCATAAGATCACTTTCAGTGAAGCCCATTTATCCTGGCAGAATAAGAGGAGGACGCTACAGTAGAAAGGATAGGGGCAAGTTTTACATTTTGAGGTCAAGGTCAGAGCTGAGCATCAGTGAGTGAAGAGCAGACCCCTTCTCACTCTCTGACACATTACTGCATAGAAAACAAAACAGGGAATGTAGGGCTCTGGCTTTTTTCTCTCCTAACTCACATAGTTCACTTGAAGTTTTATCATTTTAAAATTGCAAAGTAATTAATCACATGATGCCTGGAGTATCTGTAAATAGGAGCAGCATGTTAAGATAGAATTTTATTAATTTCCTCTGTCTTATGATCTAGTTTAAATTGCATCCAGATTTTTCAAACATGCAATTTCTACTAAAAGTCAGTTTTAAAAAGGCATTAGCACTATTAGCATTTTCTTTTCTTCACATACCATTGCATTGTTATTCCAAAATCATTTCAGCTGCTCATTAAAATATAAGCAAGTCCTTTGACCTTAAAATTAAGTATCAAAAGAAACATTCACAAATTCACAACACTTTGCAAATGTTCCGGCCTGTTTAGGGCATGTTATTTTGTCAAGAAATCTACAGCATTTTCAAACTTTTTCCCCTGGGAGTTCAAGTCAGTAACTACTTATAGAGACTATGTTATTAGGCAATTAAGATAAGGTGGAAAGGCTCCCATAATCCAGTTTAGAACAGAGAGTTCAGAAATATCAGTCTTCCCTTTTTATCCTACTTGTCACAGATACCCAGCTTTCACTAGACTCACACATACAAAAATATGTGTTCACATCTGCATACACCCACGTTCACACCCATTCTGATGGTGCTATGTTTGTTATGATCTAGTACTTAATCATAAAACAGGCAAAAGATTCAACTGAACTGAACTCACAAATGTGTTCTATTAGAGAAGACAGAAACCCAAGCTGAAGCAACTCTAAAACATTTATATATATTAACTCTTATAATTATGAAGCACACATGTATGCTGACCCTATTGACATAGGTGATACCATTAGCACCTGGTTTTCCACCTCTCAACTCTGCCATTTAAAATATGTTGCCCTCATTCTCTTGCAGACAGGTTTTATTCATTTGGGGGGTAGTAAGTTAATAGGATGGGTGGGATGTGTAAGTGTGGTTACAAAGAGTTTTAAAATTACACTGGTCTTATGTAGCAACTTCAAAACAAGGTGACTCTTATCCTGCATCTACATAGGAAACTCCAGCAGGGGTGGGGAAACTACAGCCTTAGGTTCCCCATCCTTGCACCAAGGAATGACTCTGATTGGCAAATGTTGGGTTAAATATGCTCAATCCTGGGTTAATTGCTGTGTCCAAAGCAATGGAATAGGAGAATAGGCCAAGGATATAAACTATGTCTTCACACTTGGCTAAGGAAATGGCATACGAACTTGGCCTTCCCATGTAAACCAGTGGAGACAGAAAGAAATGAGATATATTGCCAGGAAAAGGGGTGACACATTCCAGTCCAACACAAATAATTAGTGTTAATCAAGGTGCTCTTACAACTCCCTGGCATTGGTGAAAAACAGTTAAGCCAGCCAACTATTATGGAATAGCTTTTGAATTGCTTTTTGAATAGTCAGATAAAATCATAACATTTTATAAAATTAAAAACTTAATGCCACAACATTTTAATTGGGCTACTGATTTTCACCATGTCTAACAAAGAGCCATCTGGTTTAAAGGTTGACTGGATCCCAAGAGTCAAAGAGACTAGGGTCTCGGAAGATTCAACTATAAAATATCTGAGAGATTTATCAGTCAAGCAAAGAGGACCCACATTCTTCCAGTTCACCGAGTAAAATTTTTTACTAATTTCTTTCTGATTAAAAAAAAAAAAAGCTTATTTATCAGGAATCTGTCAGTTGCAAGTGATAAAAAGTCAACTCAAACCAATCTAAGTAAAAAAGAAATACCTTTTCAATATAACCAAAAGTTCATGGAGCATACCACGTACATGGATCGAGGCACTCCAGTGATGTCGAAACTCCTTGTTTTCTCAGTGTTTGGGCTCTGCTTCCCTCTGTCCTGACATAACATTCAGTTCAGCTCTTTTCTATGGTGGAAAAGTGGGTTTTGGATACTCCAGGTTTACAAAGTCTTAGAGATTGCAACCCTTAAGGAAAACAGAGCATATTTCTCTGAAACAGAAAAGTTCTGATGAGAATTCTGATTTTTCAAACTTGGGTCACATACTCTATCCTGAACCAATTACATAGGCCAAGTACTAGGCTGGATATTTTCAGGTTGGGCCCACTGGCATACCCATATGGGTTCCTCATAGGCAAAAGGAAAAGGGGATTCTGTTGCACAGTCTATCACAGTGCAGTATAGAAGCAGGGAATGTTGCAGGATATTTGTAAACTTGCTATTGTAGAAATACCCCCTACATGGTTCCAAGAAAGTGTATTTTCTCAAGAACAATTTGAAACAAATATTTGATATAGCTATTCTGCTATAGCTTCCAGTTTGGAATGAGTCTCAGAATAAAGGGGAAAATCAGTTTCATACACAATTTGGTAATATTATAAAAACTAAAATTTTAATCTTCTGGGCCAAGGTTACATGTTTCTTTTATAAATGAATAGATCAGAAAAGCTATATTCAAAAATAATTTAATGCTTAGCTAAAAACTAGAATAGGGTCATACCTTTGTAGCACCTGCTCCTGGAGTCACCTTCTGTCACCCATTGGAATAACAAGGAGTGGAAGAGAACTTGTCTTTGATAAACAGAGACAACCTTATAGCTATTTAATAAATTGAATATATTTATCATGATACTATATGGTGGCTATTTGAAAATTACTGCTTAATTTCCATATGGATGACATTACAGACTCAATGTTTTCTCCCAATCTGTGTCATCTAACAATACCTAATTAGACCCAAAGTAATACTTTTAGCATCTCAAGATCTCTAGTTTATGTTATATCATAACATCCTTACCCCCTTCTTCTAGTTAATGTATAAAAGAATACTTTATTGATATTTTATAGATAAAGACATTTCATAGCCATCTAGTGACACAAACATACATCTTTAAACATGTTCATAATATTGGATTTATTTTAGTTCTGGTAACAGAGACCTTGGAAAATTAGTGGCTTAAGTATAAAAGAAGTTTGCTTTTGTATCTGGGAAAAATCCTAAAGGTAGATGGAACAAGATTGGTGTGGAGATGCTACAATAGCATAGATCCATGCTTGTAGTTGATTGTTCTATTCCACACAGATATTATTCTCAACTTCAGAACCAGAATGGCTAGACCTGAAGCCATCACATTCATCCTCCCCAGGTGGATGGTGTAAGAGGCACAGAAAAGTTTTTCCCTTCCTTTCAAAGGGACTTCTACAAATACACACGAACATTTTTGCTTATGTCTCATTTGCCAATGTAAAGCACCATGGCCATAAAACAAGTTACAAGGGAGGATGGCAAATATCTTTCATATGGGTAGAAAAGTGACCAACCACAGCCAGCTGTTTAATAAGAAAAAATCAATATCGATAAGCAACAATAACCTGTGCCATAATCTATTTACCGTTAATTACAGGGAGGTAGGAATTGAGCATTAAGCACATTTCTAAATATGCATGTTGTAATTATGAAAATGAGAGTCCATAAAAGAAGAAATTGTTGCAAATTTTTGCTATAATTGAAACTTGTTAATTCGCATTTTTTCCATTATATTCTAACCACTGGCCTTGGGGTCAACAAACTCATTAGAAAGCATTGAATGCCCAAAATATCCCATGAATAAATTACAGTTACTTTTCCAAGGATAATTTGTTCTCTATTTTGAGATGCATATAATCTAGTGGTAGCTCTTTCCAATATAACTTTACCAAATACTTGTGAAACATTTGAAAGTACCACAAAAAAATGGCACTACGTCCTTCAAATCTATAAGAACAAAAGTAATTCAATTAGACTATCTGAAATAAATGGAAACTTGTTCATTTGTGTGACCTTTTCCTTGCTAGCAATTCTGTTACCTAATAGGTTTCCAAAAAAGTGCAGACACTATATCAGAATATTTTTTTCCCCAAGGCAGGAATGCTAAACCAGTGAAAACAGCATCATTACAGATATGACACAAGTGACCCTTCTGAACAGATTTGAACTTTCTTCAATGATCTCTAATCAAAATAACCAATAACACACATTATCAGTACAGCTGATCTGAGATATAGTCAGGGGCTTTAGTAGAGCCAAATATTTTTATGACTTTCTTCCTTAAAACAATGCTCTAACAAACATTTTCAAACCAGGGATTAGGAGAGTCAGAGCTCCTTCAGAAAAACAATGTTAGGAGTGATGAAATGATCAAAGACAATGTTTAACCCGCATTAATGATCTTCATAGCATTATTTGAAATATAACAACCATGACAAAATTAACAACTTAAATGACACTAGAGATGTTTCAATAAACAACAAAATAACAATATTATTTGAATGTAATGAAATCATAAGAGTCATGTGTTCAATGATTTTATTCTGATATGACAATTATCTACAGACTATTTGGAAGATTAAAAAAATGAACGGATTTCCAAAATAAAATCTGGACAATTAAAATTTGTCCAAGATGAAATATGGACAAATTTCCAAAATGAAATTTAGAAAATTAAAAAAATTAAAATAAGTATCACCTGTAATTCTGCAACTCAGAAATTGCTATAACAGACAAACAACTCTCTGGAACTTTATATTACTCCCATATAATACTTCTGAAGGCAGGAAAAGTAGGTTTTTTATTTGTTTGTTTGTTTGTTTTTAAGACAGTCTCAAGTTGTTGCCCTGGGTAAAGTGACATGGAGTCATAGCTCACAGAAATCTCCAACTTGGGCTCAAGTGATCTTTTTGCCTCAGTTTTTCTATTTTAGCAGGGACAGGGGTCTTACTTTCACTCAGGCTGGTCTTGAACTCATGTGCACAAGCAATCTACCCACCTCAGCCTCCCAGAGTGCTAGGATTACAGGGCGTGAGCCACCGCACCCAGCCCAAACCAAGTTTTATGTAGTAGTCTAAGGCTTTTAAGAAACCATACTCTTACTATGTTGCTCCACTGTATGCAACTCTGAAAGCCAACTATTCTACACAGATTGACATACATACAATGCACACACCATATATGTATATGTGTTATTTCATTTATCCATTGCATTAATATCTGTTATTACTAATATCACTTCAAAGTACCAACTATTATTTAGAAACAAAAGTTTCAACAACTTTATGGTAATTCTATTGCACAAATGAAGCAACTGATTAACTGATTAATTATTAGTGTTATTTTAGTTTCTTGTCTATTTTTATATAAGACTGCAATTACCTCCTTGTACATAAATATTTGTGTCATTATTTTAGAAAAATGAATTTCTCTAAATGAATCGTTAAACAAATGTGATATATTGATATGCTATATTGAAGTTACCTTTTTTTTTTTTTTTTTGAGACAGAGTTTGATTATCTCACCCTTGGTATAGTGCTGTGGTGTCACAGCTCACAGCAACCTCAAACTCTTGGCGATTCTGTTGCCTTAGTCTCCCAAGTAGCTGGCACTACAGGTACCCGCTACAATGCCTGGCTATTTTTTTTTTGTTATTGTTGTCATTGCTGTTTAGCAGGCCCTGGCCGGGTTCGAACACACCAGCCCCAATTCCTGACAAAATTGCCTTCTAAGGAAAGCATACAAATTTCTAAAAGATATTAGTTACTATTTGTTTTTTGTTTGTTTGTTTGTTGCTTGGTTTAGACCATCTTACTTTGTCACCCTCAGTGGAGAACCATGATGTCATAGCTCACAGCAACCTCAAAGTCTTAGACACAAGTGATTTTCTTGCCTCAGCCTCCTGAGTAGCTGGGACTATAGACTACCATCACAATATCTATGTTTGAGACGGAGTCTTGCTGTTCCCAGGGCTGGTCTCCAACTCCTGAGTTTAAGCTATCCACCTTCCTCAGCCTCCCAGAGTGCTAGGATTACAATTGTGAGGCACTGTGCTGGGCCTATGAGTTGCTATTTGATGTAACATTAAATGAAGAGGACAGTGTACAAAAATATACACATAGAATGAAACAAATGCAAATACATTCATAATTCACATATAAGTATCCTAGTACACCATGAATAAGGAAAGAGACTAGAAGAAAATGCTAAGATTAGTTATCTTTAAATCATAGGAGTACAGGTAAAATTTTTAACTTATTATTTTTTTATTTATTTTTCAAATTTTCTAAATTCCTCACATATTATATTTGTAATCAGATAAAAAGTTCTTTAAAAAACTCATTGAAATTTAACATTAAATATGTTTCATGTTTGATAATATCTATTGTCATATGTCAATTTATATTTAGTAAATATAATGCTCTAATTTATATAAATTACTACAGTAAAATCTAGAAAACCTATTAATAAATCCTAATATTTCTATAGTGCTAAGATAAATAAATCAATACCTTGAAAGCAAGTCATTTCATGAGTACATTTTGTTAACCAAAAGTATAGTAAATAATTAACAGATCTTTGAAAGGTTTTCATAAATACTAAAAAACATTAACTATAGTTTTTTATTTCTATATTCCTTCTAGCTTATAATGACTATTTTATAGTTATAATTATAGTAGTGAGGTTCTTGACATGCTACGGATTTTTTTTCTAAATAGACAATCCTGAGTATTCAGACTACAGTGGGCAATTGGGAAGAATTTGATAGAAATGAATATATAAAAAGTGCAATTGCTTTGCCTTTATCACCAGTGACATTGTCACTGTCATCATTGATCTGTCTCTGTACATTACAAACACTTTATTAAAGTTAATGATCCATTTCTCATTCAACTCCACTTTGCCTCTATGTCTTTTTTTAATTAAGTGGGTACTAAGTGAATTATTTAGGAAACTTAATTCTATGTAGTAAATATGTACATTTTCTCCAGCATGTTTGTAATCATCTGTACCTATTCTCCTAATATCTGTTTAATATTAAATTCATTATAAAGTACTCATATACATCTCCTCTGTGATTAATCATATTTTTTTTTTTTTTTTGAGAAAGAGCCTCAAGCTATCACCCTGGATAGAGCGCTATGGCCTCACAGCTCACAGCAATCTCCAATTCCTGGGCTCAAGCGAGTTTCTTGCCTCTGCCTCCCAAGTAGCTGGGACTACAGGTGCCCACCACAACGCCCAGCCATTTTTTTGGTTGCAGCCGTCATTGTTGTTTGGCAGACCCGGGCTGGATTCGAACCTGCCAGCTTAGGTGTACATGGCTGGCACCTTAGCCCGCTAAGCCACAGGCGCCGAGCCAATTAATCACATATTATCTTTTCTTACTACTCCTAAATAGTAACTTACAACTCATCGTTTTTTACCCTATTATCCTTGGTTACATGCTCTCTCCTTTTCTCTCTCTCTTTTTTTTTTCTCTCTGTTTGTTATTAGGACACAGACATTATTTTCCAATAATGGGCACTTCTTCCTCCATTTACTGTCAATGATGGGTTATATTTACTATTATGAATGTGAGATGCTTCAAATGGATAGCTAGAAAACATATGTTACTTTTTAAAGTGCTGCACTCTTGATTCTTTTTTTTTGAGACAGAGTCTCACTATGTAGCCCTGGGTAGAGTGCCGTAGCCTCACAGCTCACAGCAACCTCAAACTCTTGGGCTCAAATGATTCTCTTGCTCTAGCCTCCCAAGTAGCTGGGACAACACCTGGCTATTTTTTATTTGCAGTTGTCATTGTTGTTTAGCAGGCCTGGGCAGGTTGGAACCCACCACCCTTGGTGTATGTGGCTGGCGCTGTAACCACTGTGCTACGGGCACTAAGCCTGCATTCTTGATTCTAGGCAACAACTAAGAAAGACAAGAACATTTTTTGCAAGCTATTTATAGTTACAGTAAGGTAGATACTGATATACAAATGCACATATTTAAAGTATATAATTTGTTAAGTTGTGATGCAAAAATATATCTCTTAAGCTAACAGCACTATCAAAACAATGAACATATTCATCACCCTAAAAGTTTCTGACATCATTTCCTTCCCTTCTCCTTATCTCTAGGATCTGCCTTCTTAAATCACAGATTAATATACATTTTTTATAATTTTACACATGGCATATAATTTGGGGGATCTGGTTCATTTCACTTAGCATGATTATCTTGAGATCCATACATATTGTGGCATGTTATCAGTAGCTTTTTTTTTTGTATTGCTGAATAGTATGCTATTGTATGGATATACCATAATTTATTTAGCCATTTTCTGGTTGCATGTATAGTTACTTTCTTTTTATTGCTTAGTAGTGTTTTATTGTATGACTCTATGATAACTTGCTTAGCCATCACTGGATGATGGATAGATGGGTCATGCAGAGTTCAAGGTTATTATAAATAAAGTGCTATTAGCATTCATGTACAAGTCTTTCAAAGGATACAATTTCTTTTGAATCAATACTTGGAACTAGAGTGACTGGATCATATAGTATATGTACATGGTAACTTAAATACAACACTACAAGCATTATCTACAAAATAAAAATTAAAAATTGATAAATATCACTTTGTCAAAATGTAAAATGTCTGCTCTTCAAAAGTGAATTTTAAAAGGAGCCACAGACTAGGAGAAAATATCTTCAAATCATATCTCTGATAAAATATTTGTATCAGAACCATATGAAGAATTTCTAAAACCAACTTTTTTAAAAGCTCCAGGTTTTGTTGTTGTTGTTGTTGTTGTTAGGCAGGGCCAAGCAAGATTCGAACTTGCTTCCCCTGGTGTGCAGGGTCAGCACTCTAACAACTGAGCTACAGCGTCCAGCTAAAAACTCCCATTCTTTTACAAAACACACAAACGTTTTGAACACTTCAACAAAGGGAAGAGATACAGTGGCAAATAAGCAAATGAGGAAAAACTCCTCAACATCATTCACTGGTCATCAAAGCATTAGAGCAACATAAACTAAAACACCAATTAGTCACCCAACTATACCTATTAAGAAGGCTTAAATGTTTTAAATAACAATAATAAATTCTGTATTTTCCATAAACCATGAGATAACAGTTCTGGTTCTAGTGTGAAACAACCCAAATCACTTTGAATTTTAAGTCTCTTTTTCCTCTTAACCATCGCCTGAGGTCTCTTGAGACCCAGATGACTAAGATGGCACTTCTGCCCTTGAGCAGCTTCAAGTCAGCAGATTTATGATGTTGTCATGGCTTGTGATGATTTATCTAAGATCCTTTTTTTAGGAAGTGTTAATATCACCAAAAGCTGGACTGCGGCAACTGACCCACCAAGTGCCTGTCACCAATTATCTTTTATCTATACCAGAGGGTCTTAAGGAGTGCAGAAGGGTTCTTTCTCTCAAAATATCACGTGCCCTTTAAACTGATTTTGTGTCTCTCCTACCTGTAGTGCTTCCATGTGATTTCTTTAAAATGGAAACTCCAGGAAAGCTTAGTTTTTTCCCCCTGTTTTCTACCAATGCAGGACAGGCCCAACCTTGCTAAGCTCACCAATAACTTTCTAACTAACGAGTTAGTTTGTCTTCACACTGTTTGATGGCTCTGAGGCATTTTTTGCCCTGACCACGTCTTCTTTCTTTCCATGTTAAAACTTTAACTTCCATGATATAGTCCTGTGCTCATTCTTCTAAGTCTCTGACCATCACTTTTGTCTCTGTCTTCAGATCCTTTCTTTCTGTCCTAACATGTCATGTCTTCCCAGATTTATATCCTTGCCTTAACCCTTCTTCATGCACTGTTTCTGAACAATTTCATCCATATTCATATTTGTAACTATAGCTTTTAATTTAATTATTTCTGAATCTAAATCCTATAGCTATTTATGGAATGCCTACTATGTACCCATTATGCTAGGGGCTTTGCATAAATTATCTCATTTAATTCTCAACACCCCAGCTGATTTTATAACCCATATGTCCAGGAAATAAGCCCATGCCAATAAATTTCAGTACCAACCAAAACCTTTTTTGCTTAAACTAAGGTTTTAAGAAAATCTTAATCTTCACATTTCAAAAGCCACTTTGACAATTATTATCTTTAAAGAAAGAAATTAGGCAAACTGAAACCACTAATGGGATTCAAGAAACTTACCCTTCAACACATAATGCACGCAAACCCCTTTTCCTTAAGGAGAATATGTAGTATGAAAACCCAAACCCCTCTTTAACTACACTGTTACCTGATGGAAAGGATATAAACTAGAAGTAGGTGGAGTCCCTGGAGCCCAAGGACCACTGTAACCTCCCAAAGGGGTATAAACTATTCAGTATTTTCAAATTGATTTTCTACAGAAAATTCTATTTTTTGTAGATCATTCTGCAAGACCACTTTTGCCTGAACTAGATTATGGGGTACAATGATGTCAACAATTTGAAAACTTATCAGCTAACTTCTGTTTCACCTCACACCACCACTCCTGAAATCTCTTGACCACATATGGACAATACAATTTTTCTTTCCATTTGCATTGTCTTTATAAGAGTTCAGTTGCTCATTATCTCTCACCTGAACAATTGCTACAACCTCTCTTAACAACTTCCAGTCTCATCAAGTTGTAATCATTCCTCTACATTTTGCCAATGAGATCTTCCTAAAATGCACATTTGGCTACAGGTCTGGTTTTACTACACAAAGTTTTAGATTAATAACTTTTTTGTTTTTGATGGATATTTTATAAATTTCTATACAATAGTGTCCGGGACCTTAATTCAACTGTATTTTTCAACCCGATTTATTTCTGCATTTTAAGAACTTCTATAAAGGAGGATATTAAGAAAATAAATTAAAATGTACACATCTGTAAATTGATGATCTGTCACCGAGAGTTGATCACCTGTAGGGAATATCAGGGGCATCATATTCCAGCCTCAGATTTCTAAAACTTAACTTGTTTGCTACTTGAAAGATCTATCTCTGGTGGATAAACTCATAATTGGATCACATAGACAATTACAAACTCATATCCCAATTTTTCAAATTATATGAAATATTAGATTAAGGTGCCTAGAAACATTGCCAGTTAAGTCATTTTACCTATGCAATATATAAAAACTCATAATTCAGAATTTTATTAAGAAAATTATTTGCTAAGGACAGACAAATGAAATCTACCATAGAAAAATGTATATGCCAATAAATATTTTTAATATTACTCATAAAAATAAATGCATATTTGGAACAAAAAATAAGCCATACAAGTCATAATACCAATCCCTGAAAATATCCTGAAAAGGATATTGAAGAAAAGTCCTTAAAAAAATATTATCTAAATGAATGTATTCATGCATAGATCATGGCCATGTGGTATTTATCCCAGGATTATAAGTCTGGCTAATATTTGAAAATTAATCATAGTTCACCATATGCAGAAAAAACATTTAACAAACTTCAAAACCTATCCCGTTATAATTAAGAAAAATACAGATTGAAGATAATTGCCTCAATCTGATAAAATACATCTACATACTTGTTGCTGACAGTATATTTAAAATGACATATTGAGAAAAGAATTTCCCCCTAATAATAAGGCAAGGATGTCCACTATCACCACTAGTATTTGACATTTTAACAGAGGTCTTAGCCAATGAACTCGGACAAAGAAAAACAAATAATAGACATACCGATTTGAAAGGAATAAATAAAAATACCTTTATTTGCAGATATTAGTATTGTGTTTATATAAACTCCTAACCAATCTACAAAAAGGCTCCCCAATCTGTGAGTATATCTGGGACACAGAATACAAGATAAATTCAAAACAATCACCTTCATCTCTGTATACAAGCAATAAATCACTGGAAAATAATTTTTTTTTTGAGACAGAGCCTCAAGCTGTTACCCTGGGTAGAGTGCTGTGGCATCACAGCTCACAGCAACCTCCAATTCCTGGGCTCAAGCAAGTCTCCTGCCTCCACCTGCCAAGTAGCTAGGACTACAGGCACCCACCACAAGGCCTGGCTATTTTTTGATTGCAGCCATCATTGTTGTTTGGCGGGCCCAGGTTGGATTCGAACCTGCCAGCTCAGGTGTACTTGGCTGGCACCTTAGCCCATTGAGCCACAGGCGCCGAGCCTGGAAAATTAAATTTTTAATTGACATATTTTCAACAGCATAATATAAAATATCAAGAAATAAATTTAACAGGAAACATAAAAGACCTCCACCCTGAACACTACAAAACATTGCTGAGAGGAACTGGATCAGACCCAGGAGAGGGAGAGACCTATCATGCTAATGGCCAGGAAGATAAAAATCTTCTAAATGCATTCTTCCATGATTATCTGTGGATTCTATATAGTAACAATCAAAATCCTAGAAATCTTCCTTGTAAAAACTGAAAATGAATACCAAAATCTTTGTGGAAATGTAAATATACTAAAATAGCCCAAACAAAACTTTTTTTAAAAGAACAAAATTGAGTGGCTAATACTACTTAATTATAAGACTAAGAAAACAACCATAATAATGAAGATTTGGTGCTGTTAGACTCAAGCCAGACAAATTAATTAACTGAATAGAGTAGTCTAGAAAAACTGTGTGATTTTTCACAAATTGGTGGTGAATTCCAATGGGTACTGAAAATTTTTTTTATCAAATGGTTCCATACTGAGTATTCATATAAAAAAAAAGCTTGACCAATATCTCAAGTTATACATAATAAGTAAATCAAGGATTTGTGATAAACATAAAAACTATAATTATAAAAGTCCTAAAAGAAGACAAAAACAGAAAAATAATAGCAATTTGAAGTTAGTTGAAGTTTACTTGGAAGACCAACATCACTAACCATTAAGTTAGATTTTTATTTTACTAATTAACACATACTAGTGAAAAAGATGAACAGTTAAGAAAATAATAAGAGTGTGAGCAAGTGTGACAAGGAATTGATATTCAGAATACATAAAGAACTTCTATAAGCAATATTTCTCTCCAATATTTAGACCAACACTTTATAAAAGAAAATATATAAATAGCTTAAGATTTTCAAAACTTAGTCACCAGGGAAAGGCAAATTTAAACCATAATAATAAGTCAATGTATGTACTAGAATAGATACAAGTAAGAAGATTAAAACTGAACTTTGAAGAGAATGTGTATCATTGGGCCTCTCATATATTGCTGGTAGAAATGCAAATTGGTACAAGTATTGTGAAAAACTGTTTAATATTCTTTTGTGAATTTAAACATTTATACATCTTATCATCCAACAATTCTAGTCCTAAGTGTCTACTAAAAAGAAATATATCTCCAAGAAGACTTATACAAGTATGTTCATAGCTTCTTTCTTTGTAAGAAAAACTTCTTGAAACAACCCAAATCTCTATCAACATTGTAAATAAACAACTGCAATATATTTACACAATGGCGTATTACTCAGCAATAAGAAACTGACACACAAATGCAACAACATGGATGAATCCCAAAACTATTGTTTGGAACAAAAGAAAACAGAAAAAGAGTATATATTGTATGATTCCATAGATATAAACATTATGAGCTTGCAAAACTAATATATGGTGGTGGAAACCAGAATTCTGGTAATCTCTGGGGAAGAGGGCTTTGACTAGAAAGGAGCATAAGAGAACTTTATAGAATAAGAGCAACATCCTCTATATTGACAGAAGTGTGGGTTGCTCACATGTATACATTTGCTAAAACTCACTGACATGGACACTGAAAATCTGTACATTTACCAAAGATAATTGTATATCAATTTATTAAAAGTACACTGAGATACAATTTTTCACCTATCAGTTTTGAAAATATCTGCATTTGGTAACATATTCTGCTAATACGGCTATAGAAAACCAGGCACATTCCTATGTTTTGATAAGAATGTAAAATAATAAAACTGGGGACGTGACATATTTGGAATCCTCTAGAAAAATTGCCATGTATTTGCTCTTTGATCTAATAATTTCTCTTCCTGGAATTTATACCAAAAATACAGAGGCAAAAATATGAAAATATCTGTATTCAATGGCACTTATTGTAGCATTATTTATAATGCAAAAGAACAAAAATACTAAAATATCTATCAACGGGGAATGGGTTTAATAGATCATGGTACACTCAAACCAGGCATACCTTTGTAGTTGTAAAAAGTGAACAACAGAGGCTGTATTTACTATTACAGAAATATACTGTTAAGTGCAAAATAGTGAATTCTAAAGAGTGCACAAGGAGTGGTAGCATTTCTCTAAGAAGAGGAAATGATGGCTGGATGGATAGATGGACAGACAGGTAGACAGTAGGCCAATTTACCAATATTAATAGGTAAATAAATAGATACATAGTTTATGTAAAAGAGCAATGGACATACAAAGAAATTATTTAATGATTACCATTAGAGGAAGAGAAAGAACAAAGTAAAAAGGATGAGCATAGAGAAAAATTTCTTTAAACGCACCTTGGTCTACAGAATTTTATTTTGGAACACTCTAAGGAATCTGTGTAATCATAAAAGAAAATTAGACAAAAAATTTTAAAAAAAAAAATCCTAAAGAGCCCTAGTAAGATAAAACAAATGAGTATAACTGTAACCAGTTGATGGTATATCCACATGGAGATAATACCAAGTGACACTGAAACATAATAATTTGACTAAACACTCCTAGTGAGATATAACCTTAGGACAAAAAGAACTGCAAACATAGATATTACTTTTTAAAAAATCATATTATCATTGGAAATACTAGTATTGTTGTTATAGAACTGTTTGCTGTATTTCAGAATAAAGTGAGCAACTTCATCAATATTGATAACTGCATTTTTAGTCTAGGAAAGAAGAGATACAGATGGTAAAATTGATAACTTTAAGTCAAAACCCTGTAATACTGCATTTGAATCAACTGATTATCAGTAAGAACTCATAGTGTTACCTCCTATAAAAATAAAATTGATATTTCTTAATTTTGTCTAGAGAAAAGACCTCGAAAGGATGATTGACTCAGTAAGAATGAGTATCTCAGCTACCACATTGCAGTGTCTAAATAATCACAGCCCACAAAGAGCCATGATTCCTTAGAAAAAAATAGCTGATTCTATGTCTGGAGCATGAAATGCACAAAAGATGCTCCTACTGTATTTCTTTTTTTATATAACCAAACACAAGGACACTGTCTTGGGTCTGGTAAAAAGACCTCAGCCCACTTGACTAGGCTACCACTGGCTAAGAAGAGACAATTATATGCTGTTATCCATTAGTTTATAGTACTAATAACATATACACCATAGTCACTACCACAGAATGCTAAAGAACTTAGAAAACTACTTTTAAAAATGTTTGTATTGTTTTAAATGTACTATAAAGGGAAAGAATCACAAACTTAGTATCAAATAATCCTAGAGTTTTGTAGTATCTTATAATCCTAAAGTTTACCAACTAATTGATGAAGATACATTTCTCTTTATAGACAAATTCTAGCTAAAAATAAATTGAGAATGAATGATAGAATTAGAAAATCACAGACAAGAAAACTACAGACCAATATCCTTGATGAAAATAGATGCTGAATCTAACAAGCACATCAAAAAGATACTACATCAAGTTCCTACCTATAGGGTACAATGTGGGAGTATATAGCACACTTCCTGGGTGAAGAACTCAACTACCACTCAGACTGTGGACTTTACCTTACAAATACAAATAATGTAGCCTGATCACATGTACCCTCATATTAATCCAAGGTTAAAAAAACACAATTAAGACGCTATCAAGTTCCATATTAAATTTCTCATACCTAAGGCTTATTTTACAAGGAACAGTAATTTTAACTTGATGGATTAAAGTTTTCAATAAATATAAATTTCAGAGATCTATAGGAAGTAATGTAATAAAAATCATAATCAATTGGGCATATATATATAAATCCATCCCCCATAAATTGTACTGGGGGGTAGAGGAATGGCAGTGTTTGAGAAACAGGTGAAATACAAAATTCTGTATTCTTCTTACCTCCATATTTGAAGCAATAATAGAAGATACGAAGTTTATGAGGACTACAAATCTCACACAAATCTTTAAAATCAATGTGAGAGTAAAACTCACATTGGATGAGGAAAGGACAGTTCAAAATATACAAATGAATAAATGGTGATTCATCACATAAACAGAATTTGAGACAAAAGCTGTATGATCATCTCAATTGACACTGAAAATTCATTTGATAAAATCCAAATCCCTCCATGATAAAAGCCCTCAACAAACTAGGTTTCAAAGAAACAATCTCAAAATAGTAAAGGCTGTATACAACAAACCCATAGCTAATATCATATGAATGGAGGGAACTTGAATGAATTCCCTCTAAGAACTGGAATAAGACAAGGATGCCCACTTCTACCTGTCCTATCTAGAATAGTACCTGAAGTCCTAGCAAGAGCAATCAGGCAAGAGAAAGAAATAAAAGGCATCCAAATTGGAAAAGAAGTCACATTATCTCTGTTTGCTGATAATATAATCTTATATCTAGAAAAACCTGAAAATTTTACCCCAAACTGCTTAGATTAAAAAATTCTGTAAAGTTTCAAGATATAATGCAATGTACCAAGGTAGCATTCATATACACTGATAACAATCAAGCTGAGAACTAACTCAAGAGGGCAATTCCATTTATAACAACAACAAAAAAACCCCTACAAAATATCTAGGAATATATTTAACCAAGGAGGTGAAAGATCTTTATAAGGAAAACTACAAAATACTGATGAACAAAATTATACACAACACAAACAAATGGAAAATATCTTATGCTCATACATAGGAAGAACTAACATTTTAAAATGATTATACTACCCAGATATATGTACAGACTGAACATAATCCTTATCAAAGTATTAATGCCATTCTTCACAGAATTAGAAAAAACTATCCTAAAATTCACATGGAACCAGAAAAGATCCAGAAGCCAGCCTAAGCAAAAGGAACAAAGCTAGAGGCATCACATTATCTTACTTCAGATTTTGTTTCTTCCAGAAATAATTTCATTAAGAAAAAAGAGATAGAGAAGCAATCTGTAAGATACAGAATCAGATCAACCAATTGCAATGTGTAGACCTTACTTAGATCTTTGTTTGAACAATCAACTTAAAAAAATAATTAGGAGAAAAACATTTACTTGATCACTTACTCTCAATGATACTAAACAATTATTTTATTATGGTTATTTTATAAATAGCCCTTAGCATTTTAGAAACATACACTAAAATATTTGTGGGTAAACTTAAATGATGTCTGGGATTCTATTCAAAATAATATGAGCAGAAAGCAATGAATAGAGTCATAACAGGAAACAAGATTGGACATGAATGGATAATTAGTGAGATGGGGTGATAGGTGCGATCATTTTCTTATTCTTGCCCTTTAAAAATAATCAGATATAGGGAACCTCTAAAAATGATTTTTACTCATTAACTTTAAGCATCTTTTCTTTGAATAGCCAACCTAAAAGCAGAGGAATTAGCAAGGAAAAGGTAGGTATTCCCAAAATAGGAACCAAAAGGTGTAAAAGGCTACAAACTGCAACAGCTTGCCGTGGAAGGGAACTAACCAGCACGCATCTTGCTGTGGTTGGATATAGGAGACTTGGGAGGGAGGAAGAGAAGGTGAGTTTGGGACAGTAACAGTCTAGGTCCTAATAAGTCATCGTGCTAAAGAGGTAGTGGTTAGTTTTTAGATGAGCACTGGCCAATAAACATGAAATACAAGCCACGGGGTAATTTTAAATTTGCTAGTAGCTATACTAAATATACAGTGAAATTAATCTAATACATTTTATTTACCTTGATCATGCCAAAGTATTATCAAATAACTAATCATATAAAAGTTACTAATGAGATATTGTGCTATTTTTCTATGCTAAATTTTCACAATCCTGCTCATCTGTTATAGTCACAGCACATCTCTGTTCATACTTTTTCAAATGCTCATTAGCCATATGGAGCCTGTGGCTATTATATAGAATATGATGGCTGCTGACCTCTCTAGCTTGAGATTTTTCATATATAACTGCTTTGTATTCTCTCAGTTTCCATACCTACTCTTCATGACTCCAATTACCATGACTCCCCAACTCAGATTATTTTATAAACTCCAAAATCTCATATTCACCTTAATATCAAATATTTACTTCAAAAAAGTATCTCAAACTATGCTTTTTATTTGCCTCCTTCACTTCTGCATCTCGCTAGAATTACTGGCGAATCTTATTTCCTCTTCCTCTGTTCAGTCCCTCTTCCTTGTGTAAGGTGGCTCAAGGAGTAGGGCGCCAGTCCCATATGCTGAGAGTGGAAGGTTCAAGCCGCAGCCAAACTGCAAAAAAAAAAAAAATTATAAGGGTGGTGTCTGTGGCTCAAGGACTAGGGTGCCAGCCGCATATTACCTGGGGCAGTGGGTTCAAGCCTGGCCCTGGCCAAAACTGCAAAAAAAAAAAAAAAAAAAGATTCTTATAATTCAACTTCAAAAATTTCAAATGTCCTACAACTTCTTTAGTCCGAATGTACTTCAAAGCTGTGCGTGGTGATCTACACCTGTAGTTCCAGCTACTCAGGAGGCTGAGGTGAGAGGATGGCTCCCTGGGCAACATAGAAAGATCCTGTCTCTAAATGAATAAACAAATAAATAAACAAATAGTCTGGAAGACACACAGACAAATGTACCTCAAATCATGATTAACATCACTACAAATGATTCCTCATTTTTTCTCCCTGCCCTTATTTGGTCCCATTTCATTATATCCTCCATTATATCACAAGAATGGGAATGTTTTCATGGATTTAAAAAACTAAGAATAATGTATAACAAAAACTATATTTTTCTCCTTAAATGATCCACGGGGTAAAATGAAAGGTGAATATTGTTACATGAAGAAGTTCTCAATGCTCGTAAGTGACCTAATAGCTTCTCTCTGTTAATACATAGGATAAGTGGATTTTTGTCTATTTGTTTATAATGAAGGAAAAAAGAAAAGCAAATACTAATTTTATCCAGAACACAAACTAAAGCATAATTGATTTAGAGAAAATATGGTGAAAAGTTAATATTGTTAACAAAATCTGAAATCTAAGTGTATATTCACCAACTTCAGGAGATGCGATCTTTTTTCTCCCCCTTCATAAGAGGGTCTTAAGCAAGAGTTACCTCAATCTTTCATTATTATTTCAAGAAATTTGTGGATTATAATCATATCACTTAGCCTATCAGCAAATAAGAAACTGCTCCAAGGACAGGAGTGGCTCCTCACAGTGAATGAAATCGTTAGCTAACCAGACTTGAATGGGCAGCTCTGGGTGAATTACTGGAACCAGGGAGGGGAGAGGCAGGATTTATACCTGGCAGGCACAGCTGGGAGTCAGTAGGCATATATATAACAGAAAACCTTATTCAATTTCATTGAGACTGCCAACTCAGATACATTATTTGACACTGCTACACAGAGCCAAATCATTCATCAAGCTGTTTAAAGCTCAGCACACCACCTGTCCGTGGAGCAGATTCATATCAAAAAAAGAAATGAAAGTTTCCTCTGGCTCACGACAAAAGTGAAGATATTTCTTTCAGAGAGAACCAAAGTTATGACATCTTTGCCAACAAAATACACCACAATACCTGAAAAAAAAAATAGATGAATAAAAGGGCAAAAAATAAAATAAAACATCAGTCATTCAGCTTGTCTGGATGCTGATAAAGGACGTAAGTAAAAAGGGGTCATCTAATGCATCACAAAGTTAAAAATAAAGTATATTTTCGAGGAGCTTCAAATTTTAAAGTACATTTTAATACCTATAATTACGGTAGACCATTTTATGCCTTCATTGTTAATCTCACGATTCTTTTTTATAACCCTAAGTCAGGCATTACAAATGTGATTCTTGTAACAAAAAAATATTTCTATCCTCCTAATATTTTGAAAAAATAAATCTAAAAACCAGTAATTCTAATAATAATAATAATAAATTTTTTTAATGATTCTTTTTTAAAATGAGAATTGGAAATAATAGAAGCAGACCAAAGTGAAACTAACTCATCTTCCAAATATTTTGCATCTGCCTCTCTAAAATCTTTCCACCAGCAGCAACAGCAATAATATCTTAAAACATTCTGATTCTTTTGAACTTCTGTAACCATTATGGAAGTCTGGAGATAGGATTAATTTAATTCTAGTAATAGACTCCTCTTTCCAACTGAACTCAAAGGGAAAAAAAGCAACCAGCTTTGTGAAAGTCTGTCAAACAAGATTTGAAAAAAATTGGGGCTAATTTGTTTCACTTGAGCGTCACCTTTTCTTGGACTACATCAACAAATATCTTTGTATGGAAGTAACTGCAGACCCATGAATTCTTAGGATATATGACAACTGGTTGGGTGAAAGTATTATTGGGATCCTCAAATGAACTTTAAGATAGGGCTGTACTCTGTGCAGTCACTGAGGAAGAAGGTTCAGTTTTTCATATTAAATTCAAGAGCAGCCTTAGAGTGAGAAGGATTAAAGATATTCAGACTATAGGTTTAGAAATTAACATACCCTATGGCTGAGGAGTCAAAACAAATAATTACATCTAAATGTATCAACCTGAATAAATATCATTCGAAGGCATAATGTTAAGTGAAAAATCAAGGTATACACTGACATGTAAACATATGGTTGCATTTATTAAAATGATTAAAGACATGACAGGAACACAACACATATTTATGGGTTCATTATGTATAGTAAAAGGGCAAACACTCAACTGAAACTGAGAATGACCTAGAACTTGGAGAGGTCAGTTTCACTTGATGGAGCTAGAGAAGAAACAGTGTTAATAAAAATGTCCAACGGGCTATGAAGGTCAATAAAGGAAAGGAAAGAGAACAAGATAAATATAGGCAGGATGCGTCCTGAGGGCCAGAACAGAGAGGGGCTAGCAAAATGCATCCAGGCTCCAAGTCTACACAGACTGAACATTGGGATCAAGTTTAATAGGTTGGACTCACCACAACCAAACAGAATATCACGTCCCTTCTTGGAGCTTTAGTTGTTGAAGTTATAAAGTAGTAGTTAATGCTGTCCCTTACTCCTATGTATGTTCAACAAGAACAAAGCTTTTTTGTAAACTATATTACTTTCTTGATTGGTCATTTTGAGGTACATAGTGCAATAGGTACTCAAATCTCTTAAACACTATAATATTTCTTTTTATTACTCTTTTTGAGGAATGGATGTTCTTCAGACATTTCTTATATTGACTTCAGAAGAGGAGATACTCTACCAGAATGGTTATGGTAGGCAAAGTGGTTGACACAATGTTTGTTCTGATTTCTTTTGTGAATGTATTTATCTTCGTTCACTCTTTATGAGGTTTTTGTTTCTAGTCTTTATCTTAAACATTGTTATTGTTATTAAATTTTAAGCCTTTTTAATTTTGTGAAGGCAAAAAGTGGAAATCTAATAAACACATGTATATGTAAAAAAATTGTAAAATATAATCAATAAAGCATAAAAAATAAATCATTGAATTCTCCTCTCTCCATAACAAATACAAAAAAGACCTGCAACTTCCATAAACTCAACTCTCCCCCAAATCACCATCCAATGTTTACTACAGAGGGTTATCTCCCTTGCTGCATCAATAACAAATCAACAACAAATCCAACTTGCTGGGATTTAAAAAGGATTCTTTTATCCCAGAACAAATAGTATAGGAGTACAAACACAGAAATGGGGGAGAGAGAGGAGGGAAAAAGAAAAGAAGGAAAGGAGGGAGTATGAGAGAGAGAGAGAGAATGCACGTACACACCCATGAACACCAGCAATATTCTGATGCTAGAGAAAAAGCAGGCCCAGAGTTCCTTTATTCTTAAAGGAATAGATGCTATGAAAAATTGTGTACTAAAGTATGCAATATATATCTGTGTAGAAAAAAAGAGTTACTATAGCAGATCTGAGGTTGCAGGACTGGCCTTTGCTGGCCATCAGCAAACTTTACTTTTCTAACATCCCTAACTTGTAAAATGGGTTTGCTGCACCTACACTGTTTGTACACACTGTGATTGATGCTGAGCACCCAGTTTACTTTCAGAAATGTGGCACATGTTAGGGATTTAATAGCCCCCCAATAAAAACATGGATATCGTGTCTCTAATGGGATTTCTGGAGAAGAAATATTGGACACATGTGGCTGCTGCTGTTGTTGCTGGAGAGAGGGTGTGCTCTGTGTGACCCTAGTACCGGAAAGAGAGAGAGTTCACATGGGAGTCAGCACGTGACTCCTCAGGACTCTGTGTCTTTTCCCCCTACTGATTAGCTGTGTATTACATCACTGGGAGAGATCTTAGCCGGTAGTGTAATTGCATGCTGAGTCCTGTAAGTTATGAATAACTTCATCAGACAGTTTTTAAGGCAAGACCAAAAGGCCTGTCTCTTTTTGTATTTCTCATGCTCTGTTTTGGTTTTGTTTTACCTAAAGATGGAGCATCAAGTAATAATGACTACAGTGGTTATTTGGGACCATAGTCAAGTATGAAAAACCCAATGTTGTGAATTCTTTCCTATAACCAGGTGTGGCAGAAAGTGTTGACTAATCCATAACTTTGTCAATTTTTGGAGCCAAAGGAAAAAATTCAGATAAGTAAGAAACTCAAATGCATCATAAAATATAAATTATATATGTGTGTGTATACGTGTATAAATATGTGAGCATGCATATATGAGGAAATTGCTAACTAAAACAGCCTTATTTTTTCCAGGTAGCAGGAAAGTATGTTGGAAAAACATTTTTGTGTAATTCAGAGTTACAGATGAGTGCTTAGGAAAGAGAACACAGTCTGTAAAAGGACAAATCACACTATTTGAAAGGTAATACAAATCACTAAAAAGACTTTATTTTACTAAAAGATAACCTACATCCGTATGAGGTCCGACAATTAGGTTCACAAACTCATCCTAGAACTATTGTTCTATGTCTTGTTGCTGAATGTCACTACAGTCACCTTTGAAGTCCCCCCCTTGAGAAGCTATGCACTGATGCCAGCACCTAGTCCACCCTCCAAAACAATTTTGGAACTCGTTTTCTGGCATGGTCATCAGAGCTGTCATCATATTTCAGCAACATCGTATTACATTATATTTTGATGTCTCCAAAATGTCTTCTTTTCAATATTTCCTTTATCTTTAGGTAAAGAAAAAAATCACTGGGGTCCAGATCAAGTGAGTAGGAAGGGTGTTCCAATGCAGTTGTCTACTGGCTAATAACTCCCTCACCGACTGCGCTGTATGAGCCGGTGCATTGTCGTGAGCCCGTTATTGACCAAGATTTTCAGTTAAGATTTTCCTGTTTCTCCATCAACGTTTATTTGGTCTTCTATGCTTGGTCTTCAAGCTGACAATTTTGACACACAATTCAATGGATTCTGGTGATGTTTTCATCCATTCTGCTCCTCACTGGCCACCCTGACCACTCTTTACCAGTGACGCTTTCTCTTAAAACATTTGGCCCATTCACTTGCTGCCATTTTGTACATGGCATTATCCCCACAAGCTTGGACTAACATGTCTCTGATTTCACTTCCACTCTTGCCAAGTTTAACAAGAAATTTATGGATGTTTGTTCGTTGCTCTAATTTAAGCTCTGACATTTCGTGACGGCACACAAAAACACGCAGCAATAACGACAAACACCCCTCAGCAGGACAATGACACACATGGACACACTGAGAACAGTGAGAGACACGTACACCAAGGTTATGAAAACTGATCAAGTTGGGTCTGCAGTGCTGCCAACGTAAGTGCATGGAGTTACATTTACACACTTAATTGTCAGACCTCATACAGACTTCTTGAGTTTCTCGGCAATGTTACTAACAATTTAGCTGATTTTTTATCATTAACATCTTCTAAATGGTGCCTTGACTTTGTATTTATTTAAACTTTCACCAAAAAATTTTATTGAATTATAAAGACAGCAGTAATATTAACTAATTCAATAGACAAGAATTTGTTTGGAAACACATTTGGATGCTGTGTACTATTTAGTGGTAACAGGAAATGCATACGCAGCTTGATTTTAGCTGTATGTGAAGTCTTACTATGCAGTCTCTCCTAACCAGAGAGATGAATCTATGCTGCTCTGATAAATGACCTGATGTTATATACTGAACGTTTGTGTTCCTACAATTCATATGCTAGAGCCTAATCCCCAGTGTAATGAGATTTGTATTTGGGGTTTTGGTAGGTAATGAACTCATGAGGGTAGAGCTCTTATGAATGAGATTAGTACTCCTATAAACAGACCCCAGAGAGCTCCCTCACCCGCTCAGCCGTGTGAAGACAGAGGAAGAAGGCAGTTCCCTGTCTGTGAGTCAGAAAGCAAGCCTGGCCACACACCACGTCTTTGACTCCTGTTTATTTTAAAACTGCAAGAAATAAATTACTGTTGTTACTCAGTCTATGGTAACTTGTTAACTTTCTTAGCCAAATAGACTAAGAAATCACATATCATACACAAAAACGTTAGGTATGTAAGAAGACAACATTATCACTAGGTTTGTGATTTTCTTCCTGGGAAGAGCCATCATACTACAAAGTAGATCTTGATGAATAGACGTTTTCAGCAAAATATAACCTTACTGTCTGCTGGTTATAATAATTGCAAAAGCAGCAGTTTCCACTTCAGTGGACAGAGAGAGAGAATAAAAACTTCAAGACTTTTAAAATGTGTTGAGTATTGGATCTGCAAGCTGAGATAATACAAGCCCACTTCAGCATGGTGATGGAGTCATCAAGACATTAAGCGGTGATTACCTCTCAGACACTTCTGTCTGTGGATTGATACTGCTTTTTCAGAAACTACTCTTGAACACTTAACACTGAACACTGAATATTATAGCCACAAGACACAGAAGTTCTTTTCTTCTACCAGAATGACAAGTCATTTAAACTTGAGGTAAAATTTATGATTGAACAGCATGTCCACATTTTTTCTCAGAACTAGAATGCATTCACGGTAATAGCTTCAATACTACTGCTTTTCTTTTCTGTTATTCTTTAGTAATCATAATGGATTTCTAGTTTCAAACATCATCTTTTTTAAAAAAGAAACAACTCTTTGGATACCACTCAATGTAATATAGACCCAAGCTCAATAAAAACAAATTGTAATACAAACTCATAAATTTTAGTGTTTGTAGGTGTGAAGTGGATAAGCATTTCTTAGTGGACTCTTTAAAGTAGTTTAAATGCCTCATGCTGACACAACTTCGCTGAACTATCAAACTCCATGGAACACAGTGTTATCCTGACTACTCGCGTGCCAATACGGTGATAATGAAAAGGTGTAGACAATAAACTAAAGATGTGAAAGTAACTTATACAAATTTAAGGTTTATTACAATCATTATTAATTTGGTTACTAAATTTACGTGTTCTATGTAGGTAATTATGTGATGTGGCAAAAAAGCAAATTAAACAAAATAACAGGGCTGAAAGTAAAGTTACCACTCTTCTTCTATATCACCAGAAATGTCAGTGCATATGATGGATTCATGTAAAAGAATTTTTGAAACGAGTCAAGATGTCAAGATATAAGCTCATTAATGAATAAATTATGGCTGTCAAGTTCTCAGAGATAGGCTAGAAAATAAATGGGTTGATTTTGATGATGTTTTAGTTTTGAAAATTCTTGTTTCCTTTAAGAATTTCAACTGCAGTGATTAATAACATTATTTATTATAATTCTAAAACCAATTTATCCTCAACTTTCATAACTAAATTTTTAAATATTAAAATGATTTTGCTCTTATTTTTAAGTCCTGAGAATTATCAGCATCCTTCTTCACTACTCTATGTCACCTCTTTTTATTTGACAGCTGTCAGTCAGGCAAAAACACACATCCATCAACGGACATTTATGGTACTTCAATAAGAGAATTAGCATAACAATTTATATAAATTTTTAAGTAGCCATTGTTTGTGCACTGCTCTATAAAACCAACTTTACTAAAATAGAAATACCTACCTATTTCTTAAGTTAGCTTTTACTGTATGTACATATAAAATATATAATTTACTATTTTATTTGTCAGTTTGTGAGGAAATCCAGACTTGCCCATTTTTACAAATGTATTGATAATAATTATTCTATGCATTACAAAAGAGGCTAAGATAAATAAAATATTCTAAATAACTTTAAAATATTTACACCACTACAGAAATAAAAATGATTCCTCAATAATAGCAACAGCACAGAAACTGGAAATATAGAAGCATTTGCTTGAGAGGTTTAAAAACATGAGGAAGGCGGTGATTTAAGAAATCCCAAAATTGTACCAAAGGTATAATTGGGTATATTTTGGAAACAGCATCATCAGGCAAAGGGAATAATAGAGAAAGAGACAAAACAGTAAGAAAATGAGGATTTTATTTCTAAAGAATATTTCAATTAACATGTGTTTTATTATTCTTCATTACATTATTTCCCCTCACCCCCCAGTGGTAAGACAGAATCTATTCACAGAAAAGAATACAGAAAACACTAAAGCTCCTGGTAGAGGGAGAGAGCTCCAGTGGGGAGAGAGAATCTCTCTCCGTTTCTCTCCCAGTCTTTCCCCATCTCCTCCTTTAGGCCTTTAGTCTTGGGGTATACATAGGTGCATGGGTTCCCTGGCCAGGAAACGAATGAATACAGTCCCTTCCACCAGGGGCAAGGTGAATGAATGTATCAATGGAAGGATACAGTCCTTTCATGGAATTGAGGCCTAGGAAATTCACAAGAAATTGACCTAGGCATAGGAGATGGGGGTTCCACATTTAGTCCTAAGTGTGAAGTGAAGGAG
>CAUYON010075814.1:0-13345 GCA_963573935.1 Arctocebus calabarensis
TAACTATACTCACCTTACAGTGAGTAACATTATCTCATAAAAATTTCCCACATGGCTTTGAAGACTATATGCCTCTAATGATTGCATTTTCTCCCACCTTTGCATTGATTACACTAGAAATCAAGTACACCAGATAATAAATTTGACACACCAGAAATAAAATTATTAGATGTGACTGTGCACAGTGGCTCTTGCGTGTAATCCTAGCACTCTTGGAGGCTGAAGCAAGTGGATTGCTTGAGCTCAGGAGCTTGAGACCAGCCTGAGCAAGAGTGAGACCCTGTAGCCCCTAAAAATAGAAACACTAAGGTAAGATGATCATTTTAGCCCAAGAGTTTGAGGTTGCTGTGAGCTATGACACCAAGGCACTCTAACTATGGTGACAGAGTGAGACAGAACGAGTTAGATGTTTATATTACATCCAGACTTTTGTTATATTATTCAACCTTAGGGATAAGATCTCAATGTATAAAGTCTTTCCCCCCTTCAATATTTTCAAACAGGTTAGAATTCCAAAATGAGAATTACTAGGTAAAAGTACTGAAGAAATTACTTCAGTCAATATGGTAAAATATCAGTTCATCAAATTAAAACCTGGCTTAGCTTTGAAACCTTAGGCTTTCAGTTTAACCATATAAAGCACATTTTAGTTTGATGATTGGGAAAAGGAAAAAAGGGAAAACAGAAACAGAATGGCTAGTTTTATTTTTAAATATTTTTTTTCAAAGTGTTCTCTCCCTTTATTTTGATAGGTTCCTGCTCAGCTCCCCTCTCTCCCTACCTAGATCAGCTAATGGCAAGATCTAGTGTCAACATTTTTTTTATGTTTTCTCATTCACAGAAAGGAATTTAAGGATTAGTTTTTATTTTCCTTTTAGCTCTTGTGAAGCATAATCCTAAAAGAGGTCATTACAACAGCCATTATGTTGACTTTCAAATGGGATCATCATTTTATCATTCATTTGAAATCTCATGTCCTGCTGTCATCCATTGCCAGTTTCCATAACAAATCAATTTGTGTGTCATAACTCTGTCAGGCACTCTCCAGTCACCCACTGATGAGTTGAATACAGTTGTCATATAATCCAGATCTCCATATCTCCCTGGTCTAACTGCTTTCTCACTAGCAACACAGGTACTGAAGTGCGACCATTTGCAAGATTAGTCAGGAAATGTTAAAGAGATTATCTAGGAAGGTGGTAAAAAGGGAAACTAGCAGGCCTCCTCTCTCTGCCAAGGACACAGAAGATGAGTTTGCTTTGGATTATGAGACATTTGTGTGATAATTATGGATACAGGTTTCCATGAGATCCTAAAACGATTACTGAAGCAAGGGTGATTCCTCTAACTTGGGGTTTCTCAACTTAGCACTGTTGACACTTTGGGCTGGATAGGTCTTTGCTACAGAGCTGACCTGTGCATTATAGAATGTTTAGCTGCTAATGTTTAGTTGACCTCTACCCATTACCTGCCAGTTACACTTCTGTAGTTTTGAAAAACAATTGTGTATCTAGACATTGCCAATTGTCCCTTCACGGATCGAAATCACCCATCATTGAGAACCATTTCTTAGTTACAAATACTTAGTTTCCTAGGTCCTCTCTTTGAGTTTTGGTATCCCTAAATGAGAAATCAAAAGATTGGAGTTGGATGATACCCGACTTACTCTCCAGCTTTGATGGTATTTGTTCATGCCTGAGCCAGGAAAGGGACTTTCAAACCTGATAAACCTTTGAAGTTCCTAAAGTGTAAAGGTTATAGGCTTTGAAATGTTTTTAACAAAAACACCACATTGTCATCAGCTGGGAAATGAAGATCTGATGAACTATTAAATATAAATGCAAAGGAATATTATATTCCCTTAAGAAAAAATGCAATCAAGGACAGAAGTAGAGCAAATCTGAGCAAATGCCCCAAAGTTTGGAGGTGGTAAGGAGGCTGGAGTACGATGGAGTCAGAAGATGGGAGAAAGTGACCAAAAGTAAGAGTAAAATGGAAGTGAATTTCGAATTAGCAAATGCACATGTAACTCCTTTTAAAAATCAAATAAAGGATGAGAGAGAGAAAAGGCTGGAGTAGCCCAGAAACCAATTTTCTAAGAGCACCTGTTTCTATGTCAAGAGTTCTTCTTTCTTCACTTGGTTACCTTAAGTTTCACACAGACTGAGAGTAGGTGTGAAATCCAGATTGCTCTTACAGTAGATCGAAAGGAATGATTAGCAAATTCAGAACAGTGATGGACAGAGAGCTCAGAAGTTCCAGAAAGACTGTGAGGGTGAAGCAGAAAGAGTAATATCAAGCTACGCTCTGGAGTGCCCTGCTATCACCTTGGGACGGTCTTTTATGATGCTTGGTATCTGTCTGGGCACACAAAAAAATGGTTCTCAACAATGTTGCCTGCTAGCACGCCCATGCACTGCATAGAACCAGTAGAGGACAGGGAAGAACATTCTCGAAAAGAGAAGAGGAAGGGATATTAAATCAATCTCAATCTCTCCTCTCTCTCATTCTCTGTCTCTTTTTTTCACTTCTAACTTGTAATTCTAAGTTACCTTGGCAGGGCAGGTTCTAAGGTCATGCAGTAAGAATTCCTAACTGTGAATGATAATAAGTAATGTTATTTAAGTGGCTTGTCGTCAGCTTGCCTCACTTGCCCTGAGCCTCATCATATAGCAGAGTGTTTATTAGAGCTTACTACGTGCTCTTACATTGGCACATATTAGATTAAGACTGTCAGTATAAACCTATCAGATAGTTGATATTTTTAACATAGGATGAGAAGATTAAGGCCACAAATAGTTGAAAAACATTTTCACGGTCACACAGAGAATAAGTTGAAAGAGCTAGGACTTGAACCCAGCCAGGCTCACACCTTGAGTCCCTGCTCCTTACTGTCATATGGTCCCACTTCACAGAGAACACTATAGGCCTGGTCTTAGATCACCCTCACCAACACCATAGGAGAAGGTGCTATGTGTGCCTTCTTTTTACAGATATGGAAACTCCGGCACATGGAGGTTGAATAATGTCTCTAAAGTCACATAAAAGTGACATAAGGAATCAGGGACTCCAACTCAGTTGGATTTCTCTTCATCAAGTAAGGAATCAGGGACTCGGACTCGGTTGGATTGCTCTCCGTCAAGTAAGGAATCAAGGACTCGGACTCAGTTGGATTGCTCTCTGTCTTTGCTCTGACCTCTTCTTTGCATCTTCTGCCCCTTTGCCCCTCCTAGGAGAGATTCAAAGAGGGACCCATCAACTGCACAGCGGATGCAGAGCAACACATATGCTGGAAAGCTTTTCTTGTTCAGAAAAGAGATATTATATTTGGTTGCTTGAGGGGTGTCAAAGAAGGTGTCATATAGGGGCTGGAATTAACTCGGGTCTGGGAAAACAAGTTGATTTTATAAGCAGAAATTGGTGGGAGGGCTTTCCTGCAAGAAGAAGCAGCAGTATCAGAGGCATAAAGGTCAAATGGTGCAGGGAAAGCTCCTGGAAATGTTGTCCTGTAGTCATTGAGTTTGGGGCAGTGAGAGGGGTTTATAGTTTCCTGGAGGTTTTCTTTGAAAGAACAGGGTTCAGCAGAAGTAATGCCCTTTGGTATTAGAGTGTGATATTGCTGTGTAACAGAATTGCGTGCTTACGATTTGTAATTCGTATTTGTGTGCTGTTGTGATTTGCATTATTTGAATGTAATTCTGTACATTACATTCCCTGTCATTCAGAGAAACATAGAACTCAGACAAAAAGAAGAAAAGTTTGGGTTAGAAAAAAGTTATGGGCACACTGACTAACATCAGTACCCACAGACAACCACAGAGAATGACCGAGAACAGGGAAGATGCTGCCATGGGAACCTGTCTGGTAGTCGTACCACAGTACCTGGGCTGGGTTAATTCCAGATGTGAGGACCATTAGAAAAAATAACCACAAAGTGAGAGGCGTAGCCCAGTAGGAAGCTTCTAGCCCTTCCACAGGCCCTGAGGACTCACTAGGAACCCAGAAATGTCATTGAGACACTATCCTTTTTCTGAAATAAATAATGGGCTTGTACATGTATGTATTTATATAAAAACTGTCACTGGGCACTAACATGTAAGCTGGGCATACTTCTCTGTCTAAATATGAACTTAAAGGTCTAGCCAGAGCTTATGTTTAATTGCACAATTAGAAAATTACATTTAGAAATAATAATAAAGTTCATGAAGAGAAGATAAAAATTCTGCTTTACACCTTCATTAATATAATATTTGAAATCAGAGTGACTCTGAGTTGGCTACTCTACTGACAGGGAATGTAATCTCTTCAATGTAGGGGGATGAAGAATCTAAGCTTAGAGGGTCTCATTGCTTAAAGACCTTATCAAAGGCTCCCTGATGCACTTGGTCTCTTCCAGTTACCCGAGGGGACTCAACCTAAGGGAATCCTGCCAGCCCAAGTAGTGGAACACCCGCCCTCTGCCCCCCCACCAGAAGAAAATTGGCAGCAGTCACCACTGAGGACAGGCCTGCCTGCTGGGCCCAGCATGGGAGAAGTTACTGCAGGGAGTGCTGGGATCTGTGGGGATTTGGCTTTTCAACATTTGTAGTAAGGCTGAAGCTCATATACACCTAGAACTCATTTGCCTGGGGTCAGAAGCCAAGGCAAGCAGAACTTGATCAAATCCAACCCCTGGGGTGTGTGTCAGGCCCTCAGTGACAGAGCACAGCAGGCTCACCTGGGAAGCTGAGCCCGAGTGCTGGAATCTTCTGTAGGCAGTGTGACGGAGCTTTGTTTGTAGTCCCCCTCTCATGGAAGAATTAAACCTGACCCTACGAAGAGGCAGCTGAAACTGAACAAAAACCCATATTGGTTGATCATGACTCTTCTCCAGAGGAAACTGAAACAAGTTTCTCTTGCATTCTATTAAACCTTTATTGTTCCTTTGATTGCAAATGAGTTATATATGTCTATAAGAAAACTGAAAATATGCAGATCTGGACAAGATCTGAAAAATAGTAAACATCTCCCACCAATATATCTACTTTTACAATTTTATATCTTCATGCATATCTTTTCTAGAATCTTTGTATGTGTGTGTATATAGACATTATATGGATAATATATATTTTGTGCATAAACACCTATGGACAAATAAAAAATAATACAAGTAATTTTTGTTTTGAAATCTGTTATTCTGGAGGTATTGGTTCAGAACAGTCGGAACTGATCATCTTTCTTTCACCAGAGATGCCCTTACTTAGTTTTTGAGCTACAGTTAATAAAGAAATACCTACTTGCCTTATGTTATTTCATCTGCCATAGAGAATACTCTATCCTTATATGTGCTTCCCTAATAATTTTTATATTTTGTCTTTAAAGACTGTGTAAATCATGCAATTGAAATGGTTTCCATTTTTATTTTAGCTGCTGCTAGTCCCAGGGACAAATTAGTAAATATTTTAACTGTGTAGGTTCAAATTGTCTCCATCTTTATGCTGGTCTCAATTGCCTACTCTAAATGACATTGTCTCTGGCTTTATGTTTATATTTGGAATTATGTTATGCATTCTTCTAAATACTTTCCCTTTGAGAAGGGAATGGAGAATGGATTGATAATTGAATGTATATACAAATGACTTGGCACATTGGTGTTCATTTTGGTTAGTAGTGATATCATGATGTTCTGTGATGACCTCATAAACATTCACTCCCTATTTTTGCCAGCAATTTTCAGCCCTACCTAATATCCATATACTTCTTTCCCAGGAAGATTCCCATTTGGATAGCCATAAGCCCTAATTCAATATTCATTCTGAATAGTGGTAATAAGCAATGAGATCCAGTTAGTTGGTAACAAATTGGGTGATCTTCTTTTGCATATAATAGTTAGGGTTAAGTGGGTATTAGGTATATATATATGAGAATGTTTTTCTCACAGTATAAGCCTCCAAGTTGAAAGTAAAACTTATAGAAATACCTGCTGAATTGTATATATATAGTCTCTTTTAAGTTGGCCATACATTGGGTCTCAAAATGGTGGTACACTTGATTTACCATCCTTTTTAGATTTAACTTTGAATTACTTCTACCATAGTAACAAGTAATTGCTTTTCTCCAACAATTACCAATTGGAACATGAGCAGAACACTGTGTCCAGTTCAGGACCACATCCTTAGGGAAGGGCCCCAACAAACTGAAATGGGTTCAGAGGATGTTAACACATTCGTCAACATGTGTTTGAAGGGGTTGTTACCTGTCACTGCCAGAGTTATGAATGCGTAGGCTGAAAAAATGATTACACTGACATGGTTACTTCATTCAAATATTAAACTTGAATTTGTCCACAGTGCACTGAATCTTATACACACATGGACTCTTCCAGAATTATAAATAGACCCAGACAGGTGGCACATGATAATTGTACCAAAATACACTTAATGCAGTGCCCAAAAGATTCCAGAAGGATTGCGTGGGTATGGTTTTCTGACAACTCCCATGTGACAACCCACCTGTCAAGACACTGCTGTGCATATCCCCTAGATTATGTTTGGGGAGAAGTCATCCCTTGGCAATACTGGGGTGGATTTAAAAAAATCTGTCACTCAAGCAGTGTGCTTCTTGTTTTCCTTCTGAAGACACCTCAGATGAATAGAATGGGTCAGACACCTGCACTCTAGGAACCAGTCCTAGGAAAGGAAACTGAATCACAAAGCACCTAGACTGGGAATACTGCTTTTTTTTTTTTCACCCTTGCCCTCACCCCTAAAGCAACTTCTGAAGCTTCTTTTACATGTATAGTAAAAGTGTATCATAATCAGAGGATATCAAAGAGAGAAAACTGAGCTGACTTGTTCTTTCAGTGACACAGCCCCTAGATGTTTCACATCTTAAACATCCTGGTCACTCCTGTAGCAGACCAGGGAGAGAGGATGCTAATTTAATAAATGCAAAAGAGGTTGGTCATCTACAGCAGCATCCCTGTGAACTCTGCCACTCACCAAGAGCCTAGAACATGCTTGTCTCCATTTGTGATTTCTACAGTCTTGTCCTTTGTGAAACTCTCCTGGATATTAAAATACCCTGGAATTACTGGGAACTGAAACCATTTTATCTGTCTGCTTATTTGCATTAACTTTCTACCAGACCTCCTTTGTGTGAACAGCTTGACAGGATGGTCCATTCTTGAAGGAGGTGATGAGGATAATATGGGAAGAAGTCTGCTTGCTGACAGTCATTTGGCTGAAATGCAGTTATATGGATTAGACTAAGAATGAGCAGATTCTTCAAAGGGTAGTGACCCCTCAGCTGAGGGCTAGCACTTCTTTAAGCCAGAAATTGTGAAAGAGACTCGGCAACACCTTGCTAGATCCTGTTTACAGTACATTTCCATTTCCATTTCCATTGCTTATGCTAGCAGTACAATTAGTTTGAATTCCTTGGCAAAACTCTAAATTAGAATTGACAGCTTGAAAACATACACATTGTACAAAAATGTGGCCATACAGTTAAGCACCAATCATGCTTCAGTTGGGCACAAGGGGGTTAATAAATGAATAAACTAATGCGTTTTTTTAAAAAAGAAAAAAATGAGTAAGATGCTATCTCTGAAAAGACAGACAAATTCTGCCCAGGTAATTAAAACTCGAGAAAAAGGCACAAATGGTGAATTAGAATAAGAAGAAAGACAAGGAGATATTTTAACTGGTGTTTTAGGCAGAGTCATCCATAATGACATATTCTGTTTAATAGCAGTTTTAATTTCTCTTATCCCTCCTATATTCACCATATTATTTTATTTTGAGGTGGTTTGGGCGAATTATCATTATTGCTCCATCTAGTAGACAAAGAAATGGAGACAGGCAGGATAAATATATGCTTAACACATAGCTGGTTAACAAAGGACTGAAGGCAGGGCCCAGGCTTCTTGGCTTTGTCACATACTCCTTCCTGCAGATCTCAAAATTTATCAATGGTCTTCATTAACTTTAAGCCACCAGTACTTAACTGTGTCTTGGATCTCCCTCCCCCACCCTTTCCTTTCTTCTTTCCTTTTTTCCTCTTTTTCTTCTTTCCTCTTTCCTTGCCTCCTGTCTTTGCTTTCTGCTTTTCTTTCTTTTAATACCATGACATTAGTAGACACAAGTAATCTCCTTGTCAGAGAAATCTAATCCTCACTAACCAAGACTCTGAGCTTTAGGTTCTTAATTTATCACATGCAGTATTGTGGGAGTGGGGCTGGTGTAAA
Organism: Arctocebus calabarensis; assembly: GCA_963573935.1. Lineage (NCBI taxonomy): Eukaryota > Metazoa > Chordata > Mammalia > Primates > Lorisidae > Arctocebus > Arctocebus calabarensis. The sequence continues at coordinate 8,228 of CAUYON010075814.1, forward strand.
ATAATCTTTCTTGTGGACTTATTCTGAAGATTAAACTCCACTGTTTGTGTGAAGGGCTTAGTACAACGTCTAGGACATCGAGAGACTTAAGCACTCAATAAATGGTCATGATTGCTCTTGTGCTGTTGCTATGCTTACCAAGTAGCAATGAAATTAGGATATACAAAAAGACACACACACACAAAATCCATCCTCATTTCAAAGAGAGGGAAATGGAGTCCCAGAATATACAGATCTGATCTGAGATCCAGCCCACGTATCCTATCAGTTGGTTAGTGCTCTTTCTGGGTGAATCTGAGTCAGTTTGGATATCTTTGTTATATATGAAAAGATTTGTAATGTGTTGAAAAATGTACAGCCAGTGGGGAATGCACAGTGATCAAATTAACAATGTGATTATGGGATCACAATCAGGATTTGCTGGCATGGGTTGCCTCTGTTTTATTAACAAGGTGGGAAATTATTTAGTGATCGAGACTTGACTCAGGCAATGTCTTCAGAATTTGAAGGTAAGAATTCAAAGTTAATTTCATTAATAGAAAAAAGAAGTAAAGCCCTGAAGGAAGAGAGACTTAAGCTGTGGCTTCAGTCTCTTGGAATCAACATCAAAAGCGTTCCTTCTAAGTGGAATGCTAGGATCTCAGCTCATCCAGCAGTGGACAGATGGAGGCCCCATTCTCAACAGTGACACATCTTAAATCAGGCCTCTCATCCTGGCTGCTGACATGTTGCTGGGTGTGGACCTGCCTTGTAATGAGAGAGGAAACCCCATGCCAAATGGTTCAGTTACAGTTCAGTAGAAAACAATGACAAGAAGAAGGCAGTGTAAGTCCATATCCATTCTGCATCTGATAACAATTTCTGGCATCTCTTAACCCGAGGAGGTGGTTTCCATTTATTCTCCAAACTGGAAGATTTCTTGCCCCAGAACCTTCAACCATCCCTGTTATCCCTTTCTTTACATTACTTTGTAGACTTCCTTGAAGATTTCCTTCCAAATGCGGAATTCCTCAGTTACAGCACGGACTTTCCCCTCCAAAGGACTCCCTATCTGATGCACGTTTTAACATCCCACTTTTATGTATTACATTGCTATCTAGGAAATAGTTAGAAACTGACTTAGACATAGAGATATGAAATCCACTTAAGATTTCTCTTAACACTGTGGTCCCTCCATCACCCCCTGTCTCTAGCATCTGGCCACTTGGCTAAAGGTTTAGTGCAGCGATACATGCTTCCTTTTTCCTTAGCCCTTTACTTTCTAATATTCCTACTTTGCTTCCAAGATGGGCATTCTGCCTAAGAATGGGATGAAGCTGGCATAGTATGTATAGCAAAGGAACCATTGTTTTCCAAGAGATGAATTACATTAAATCTCTTAGAGGGGAGCCTGACCCCTTCCCTCTCTTCCCACCCCCTCCATCTGGAAGAGAAGAGAAACAGAGAGATTTGGAAGTTGCCAAAGTTTAATTACTTCTACTGAAAGTGCCAAAAAAAGGAAAGCTTATCCTTTAGAGAAAAAAAAAATAAACAAAGAAACCAGAGGCCCCTGTGTGCATTTACAGAAGTCTGGTTGCCATTTATTTTTTTCCTCTCTTCTTCTTTAGCCCCCAAGTAGCAAATTTTTACTTTTCCTTTCTAAGAAGAATAAGGACAGATTGTCCCCAGGAGACTTCAAAAGGGTGTTTCAGATTTTGTCATTGGAGACAGAACTATTGAGCCATCCCCAAATACTTCTGCCTTAAAATGCACACAACCTGAAATTTCAGGCCAGGATTTACTTACACCCTTACTCATCATGTCAACCATCCACCCAGGAGAATTGTATTCAAATTATATCCATCTCCATCTCATTCATCAGGGGCCACCCCAGCAGATATTACAATAGATTGTTTTTCCTTCTTGGAGGGAACAACAAAAACTCAATGAACAAGCAAAGAAATAAAAAAAATGGGAAATCATAATATGAAGTTATAGGCAATTAGATGCTAGTTAACCTTGTCATTAAACAACAGTTATCAATCACTGTGTGTCAGGTCTGCACACTTTTACACATTTTATTATAATTATTGCTCGTGACAATCCTGTAAAAGAAGGCAATATTCACAATTAATAGATTCACAGAGAACTCCATTTTCATTAAGGTTATGAGACTTCACCTTCAATCCACATCTTCTGATTCAAGACCAGGCAACATCATTTGCTCAGTGTAGTCTAAATTCCACAGAGGCTGAACTAGCTGTGGATCATCTACCAGAGGTGTCCAACCTGCAGCCACATGCTGATTATTTGAGGCCTGTTTTGCTTTTCTATGGTGTCAGATATCATCAGCTTTTGTTAGTGTTTGTGTATTTAACATGTGGCCTAAGGCAACTCTTATTCTTCCAATTTGCGGTAGGCAGAGAAGAAAAATGGTTAGACACCCATGAGTCCTACGCCACATTTATTTGCTTTTTCTGTACCTATGATGTATTTTACCTTTTAACAATATTTGCACTCTTAGATTGACATCTACCAACTTAAAGCAAAATTCATTTTCATACTTGTTAATAGGTGGGTAGGTTGGTGATTGAACTCAATAATTAAAATGATGTATAAATGATTATGAATTGCAATGGTAGCTGCTTTCTTTTTTAAACAGTCAAAACTGGTGACACATGAAGAATAATTTTATTTCAAAGAACAAAATTGGAGGTTGAAGATAGTAAACAGCATTGCTTGAAAGAAATGAAGCTACAGTTCTTTCAGCTTTTAGTAACACGACTTTTCTTTAAAGTAAAGTAAGATCCTTTCCTTATAAATAGGACATTGCAGGTTTTCTGTCCTTTTGGTATCTTTTTAAATAGAAAAAGAGAATCTCACATCTTTAAGTTTTCAGTGAAATCAGCATGCTTTGCTTTTTGATTTCTGATGTTTCTTATCAATCCAGTTCTTTGTGGATTTCTTATACAGATCTGTGCAGTGGCTAAAATTCATCTTTGATGCAATGTAGACATTAAGCATTAGCTTCTACATTGGGGGAAATTGGTATGAAAAGTGATGGTGCAACTGGGTATTGGAAGCCAGTTAGGTTTTCTATTTCAAGCCCCTTTTATTTTTCAAATCTTTGATGTACCCGGTTCATTCTTAACATCACATGGAATACAGAAATTGCACTTTGAGGTTAAGACATTGATTTTCCTACTCCAATCTCTAGTTGAAGCCAGGTTTTGATTTTGCAGAATATTGTGAACAGTTCATATTTTACTGAACTGGACTCAGGCTTTCTCTCTCTGAATGTGTTTAGGCAGCGTGAGTAGAGACAGTAAAAAGGATAGGAATTTGGGTAACAACATGTTCTAATTCCCAAATTTATTAGTTTATAGACTCAATGCTCAGGTTTGAGATTGGGTCATTGGGGTTCTGCTTAAGAAAAGTGTCATATTTGGTGGAGTGGCAACTTTTTTTTTTAATCTCATCTCCTTAGAAACAGAGCTCCATAATAATTTTGGCAAGGACAGTCAATACTACTGGATCTACTGTGTGTATTAGTTAGGGTAAAATGTTCAGTAAAGACAAAAGAGATAGCCCAAATTATCTTCATCTAAATTAGACTTCAGGGAAGCAGTATGAAGAGGCTGCTTATTAGTATCTAATGCATATTAGACACCTGATGATTGTTGGATGACTCACGATTAAACATTTGTGTTTAATCTGGTCTTGTTCTTAAATCTTGCTGAGAATAAAGTGAGATAAGATTCAGAACCAGCCCATCCCTCCTCCACTGACCTCCTTGAAATTATCATGCTTTGATTTACAACAAAATAGCCTTTTCTTGGAGCAGGTTTAGTTTTGCAGAAAAATGGAACAGAAGTAGATAGTTCTCATAGGTTCCTTTCTGGTTCCCCCACGATTTCCCTATTACTAATATTTTGTGTAAATTGTATAGTGTTAATAACTAAGACGCCAATAATGATATTTCATTATTAACTAATGTCTATGGTTTTCATTAAGGACATTCTTTGTGTTGGATGTTTTGTGGGGATTTTGACAAAAGTATAATTACATGATACTAACATTCTCAGAGTAGCTTCACTGCTCCAAAGATCTTCTTTGTTCCACTTCCTCAACCCTGTCCCGCCTTCCCGGGAATCCCTGGAAACCACTGATCTGTCTACTATCTCCATTAATTTGCCATTTTCAGGGTGTCCTGCAGTTGGAACCATATAGTATGTAGCCTTTTAAGACTGGCTTCTTTCACTTAATGTTCTTTCATTTCTTTTTATGCCTCGTAGCTCACTTCTTTTTAAGACTAAATATCCCCTTGTCTGGCTGTAACACAGTGTGTTAATCTGTTCACATACTGAAGGACGTTGTGTGAAGGTTTTGTGTGGACATACATTTTCAACTAATTTGAGTAAATACCAAGGAACATGATTGCTGCATTAGGTATGTTTAGTTTTGAAAAAAATTGTCCAACTGTCTTCCAAAGTTGCTGTGTCATTGTGCATTTCCACCAGAAATAAATGAATGTCTGTTGCTCTGTCTCTTTACCAGCATTCAGTGTGAGTGTCTCATATTTTGATCATTTTACTGAGTATGTGGTGGTATCTTATTTTTTCTTCTTTTTTTTTTTTTTTTTTTTTTACTGAGATTATCCTGACATAGGGTATGGCACATCTTGTCATATGCATTTTTTTTTGCTATCTGCATATCTTCTTTGGTAAGATGTCTATTCAGGTTTTTTGACTTATTAAAAACAAATTTTTAAAAAGCTATTGAGATTTAATTTTTTTTCTTTCTTTTTTTTTTATTTTTGGGGATTCATTTAGGGTACAAGGAACCATGTTACACTGTTTGCATTTGTTAGGAAAAGACCCTCTTACAATCGTGTTTTGCCCCCAAAATATGTGGCACACACCAAGACCCCAAGACCCCAAGACCCCACCCCCCCTTACTCCTTCCCTCTCTCTGCTCTTCCTTTCCCCACCCCTCCCTTATTCTTCCTCTCTCTGCTCTCCCCTTCCTTCACCCCCACCGTGTCAATAATTGTCATTAATTGTCCTCATATCAAACTTGAGTACATGGGATTCATGCTTCTCCATTCTTGAGATGCTTTACTAAGAATAATGTGTTCCA